>JBCNJP010010909.1:0-19446 GCA_039602395.1 Deinandra increscens subsp. villosa
TTATTCCGATTTATTTTATTGGGGTTCTTGTTTATTCACGTCACGCGCACGTTAGCTATCGACCACTGATGGGTTAGCTTTATTATCCGGTTAATTATGCAGCTTTTTCCGTTATGTCTCACGGTTTATTTTTAGCTGATGCAATGCGGATTTCAACTAACCGGATTAACTGGAATCTCATTTAGTTATTGGAATTTATCCGTTAAATTTCTCGAGAAGCCGTTTCCTAAAGAAAATTGACGGTTTTGCTCAGATTTATTCCAGATTTCACCGATGTTTCTCAGAAATCTTCACGGAATTCATTTCCGAGCTAGTTTTTCTTCACCCAAAATAACGAAGACTCCGGTTATGATTATTTTCGCTCCGAATCTCAAATTTTCACAGATTTGACACTTATCTTTATTTTCACATCCAACCTAAGTCGCGCAGATCATTCACAACTGTCAGCATCCGACTTCTGTTTTCGCAGATTGTCCGATTTCAAGATTTTTGCACCGGTTTCTCTAGGCAACCGATCGCGACGGTTCGACTCTCCGTATCTAATTTTACGCTTCCGACTGGATGTTTTTGGAGAGATTTAGAGAAATAGGAGGAATTATTATGGAACTGGATTATCGGGTCGATTATCTGAAGTTGGAGCATGTTCGATGATTGACTGGTTTATCTGATTTAGTATTGTACCCGACCGTGTGAACCGAGTGAGCAGAACACTTGGCTCTCGACTGGAGAAACGAGAACAGAAGAAGCTTATTCAGAGGGGGAATTTCTATGACAAATTGCTTCGGGTTCATCAGTTATTTATTGAAGATGTATGACAAAGCGGTTCTTCAGCTGTTGAACAGATTTGAAAGCATCAGTCAAGGGGGAATATGTTGGAACAAAAATCTATGTGACTGACGCCATCAAATATGTTTACCGAAGCATTCGACTGAAGAATCCATGTGAATTAATTCAGAGACTAGGTTGTGATGCTCGAGGCTTGCAGATTGGACCAAAGACCGTTTTCCGGAAAAGTTAACCGTTCGGGTCAACGGTTAACGTAAAAGTCAACGGAAGATCGGTTCAAGCGAGTCAAGCTTCGGATTAATTAAATCAACTTTGATTTAATTAATATTTTATGTTTATTTGATTTATCTGTATTCTGTTCAGTTTTTATGTTTTTCACTTGTTAGTCACCCTCCCTATATATATTGTGAGGGTGCCCATTCCAAGTAAAAAAGGAGTCTCCAAATGTGGAGATGATGATTTCTTGTAGAGTGTGAGATTTCCATTCTAGAGAGAGTGAGTGAGACATGGATTTCTAGAGAGATTGTTTTTGTCATGATTTCTTGTAACTAATCATTCGGTTCAATGAAATCATTCGACTTAGTTCATCATATTTCTTGTATGATTTCCTAGATTCACCTCTCATCATCATCATCTCTCGGGTTTTCGAATCCGATCTTCATTCTCGCTCAAGATCGGGATTCTTGATGTGAAAATCGGTCCTGACAAATGGTATCAGAGCAAGGTAACCGATCAGATTTCATCTCACGATGAATCTGGTCACTCGAATCTGGATTTTGAGATTGAATTGGGCGAAGATGAGAAAACTAATTTTTTGAGACTTTTTCTCATTTTTCTTCATTTTTGATGGATTCTGGACAGATCTGATGTTGTTAGATGTTAGGTTATTATTCATGGAGTCTATCTTGATGATTTTTATCTTCAACATGTTCAAATCTGTGGAGAAAATTGAAGATCTGAGGCTGTTTTTTTCGTAACTATGAAGTTTTCCCGTTTTGGGGGTTTTTGAAGATTTTCGGGTTTGATTCTCTATTTTCTGGGTTATTCTTCATGGATTTGGATGAAACGAATCATGAATCTTAGTGGAAAACGTGTTCTGGATCCATTGGAAGCATCCCTTTCGTCTGAATCTCAACAGTTAGGGCAGATCTGGAAAAACACACACTAGTGTGTGTTTCATGGTGTTCTTCGTGTTCTTGAGGATTTCCAGATTTTGAAGACTGTTTTGATCCGAGTTGCTGCTGTTTATGTGTTGTTGGTGGCCACAACAATGTCGTGAATGGTTTATTATCATATCTCGTGCATCATAACGGGTTTTCCTTTCGTTTCTGGACAGATTCAAGATCACCAAGTAAGGTTTCTCCTTCTTCATCAGTTTTCCAGATTTTTCTATGTGTTTGAAGGTATGAAGATGGCTTTAGCGAACTTGTTGAGGTTCTTAGCGGACTTGAGGTTTGCTTTAGCGGACTTGTTGAAAGCGTAGCGAACTTGATGTCTTCTTAGCGAACTTCTTCCTTAGCGGACTTCAGGTTTCTCCTAGCGAACTTCTCGAACTATTAGCGGACTTGAAATCGTCCTTAGCGGACTTCTTTTGTTAGTGGACTTGATTTTAGGTTTTTTTTTAGGTCATTTCAGAGAGTTTAGAACGTCCAGGATGATAGAGAATCAGATTACGAGTTCAGGGGTACAAAATTCGTCAAAAACGGTCAAGAATTATGGAAGTTATGGAGGATTCACGTTTTTCCGGTAGCCCTCGTTTTTCCGATGACACTTTCCGGTGAAATTAGGGTTTCGCTGGCTTTTTGTAGATGGCGATTACGTGGGACTTGGTGACTGGCTGACGTGGGATATTCTCTCTCCTCCATTTTCGGTCAAAGCCATCTGCATCTTTTCGTTGTCCCTTCCTGATTGGCTGTTGCTGAAAGCGCGTGGGGACCATAGCCGTTGGCTGCTTATGGGTTTTCGACTCCTAATTGCTGAATGCAAGATGCAGTGGTCCCGCCTATTTAAAGGAACGTTGGAGGCTGGGCGGCTGGCGAGCTGTCATTGGGTCTTAGCCATTTCACACAGATCGTCCTCCTCACATCTAACCGTAGATTTTGACTGCGTGCTGATTTCTGATTGGCCCAGTGCCATCTCACACGGATCATGGATCCTCAGCCATAGATCTACTATTTTTCTTGACCGTTGGATCAAATTGAAGCTCAAACCTGATTGGTCTATTTTATTAGACATGGATTTGTGTTTCTTTGGGAGATTTTTACAACTAATTAAATTTTTCAGAATTTTTGTTAAATTGCGGGGCTTTATCTAATCAGTCTTTTATAAGATTAACGGAGATTGCGCCTCAATGGAATTGCTGAATTTTTTTTATTAGACATTGATTTATTCCGATTTATTTTATTGGGGTTCTTGTTTATTCACGTCACGCGCACGTTAGCTATCGACCACTGATGGGTTAGCTTTATTATCCGGTTAATTATGCAGCTTTTTCCGTTATGTCTCACGGTTTATTTTTAGCTGATGCAATGCGGATTTCAACTAACCGGATTAACTGGAATCTCATTTAATTATTGGAATTTATCCGTTAAATTTCTCGAGAAGCCGTTTCCTAAAGAAAATTGACGGTTTTGCTCAGATTTATTCCAGATTTCACCGATGTTTCTCAGAAATCTTCACGGAATTCATTTCCGAGCTAGTTTTTCTTCACCCAAAATAACGAAGACTCCGGTTATGATTATTTTCGCTCCGAATCTCAAATTTTCACAGATTTGACACTTATCTTTATTTTCACATCCAACCTAAGTCGCGCAGATCATTCACAACTGTCAGCATCCGACTTCTGTTTTTCGCGAGATTGTCCGATTTCAAGATTTTTGCACCGGTTTCTCTAGGCAACCGATCGCGACGGTTCGACTCTCCGTATCTAATTTTACGCTTCCGACTGGATGTTTTTGGAGAGATTTAGAGAAATAGGAGGAATTATTATGGAACTGGATTATCGGGTCGATTATCTGAAGTTGGAGCATGTTCGATGATTGACTGGTTTATCTGATTTAGTATTGTACCCGACCGTGTGAACCGAGTGAGCAGAACACTTGGCTCTCGACTGGAGAAACGAGAACAGAAGAAGCTTATTCAGAGGGGGAATTTCTATGACAAATTGCTTCGGGTTCATCAGTTATTTATTGAAGATGTATAACAAAGCGGTTCTTCAGCTGTTGAACAGATTTGAAAGCATCAGTCAAGGGGGAATATGTTGGAACAAAAATCTATGTGACTGACGCCATCAAATATGTTTACCGAAGCATTCGACTGAAGAATCCATGTGAATTAATTCAGAGACTAGGTTGTGATGCTCGAGGCTTGCAGATTGGACCAAAGACCGTTTTCCGGAAAAGTTAACCGTTCGGGTCAACGGTTAACGTAAAAGTCAACGGAAGATCGGTTCAAGCGAGTCAAGCTTCGGATTAATTAAATCAACTTTGATTTAATTAATATTTTATGTTTATTTGATTTATCTGTATTCTGTTCAGTTTTTATGTTTTTCACTTGTTAGTCACCCTCCCTATATATATTGTGACGGTGCCCATTCCAAGTAAAAAAGGAGTCTCCAAATGTGGAGATGATGATTTCTTGTAGAGTGTGAGATTTCCATTCTAGAGAGAGTGAGTGAGACATGGATTTCTAGAGAGATTGTTTTTGTCATGATTTCTTGTAACTAATCATTCGGTTCAATGAAATCATTCGACTTAGTTCATCATATTTCTTGTATGATTTCCTAGATTCACCTCTCATCATCATCATCTCTCGGGTTTTCGAATCCGATCTTCATTCTCGCTCAAGATCGGGATTCTTGATGTGAAAATCGGTCCTGACAAATGGTATCAGAGCAAGGTAACCGATCAGATTTCATCTCACGATGAATCTGGTCACTCGAATCTGGATTTTGAGATTGAATTGGGCGAAGATGAGAAAACTAATTTTTTGAGACTTTTTCTCATTTTTCTTCATTTTTGATGGATTCTGGACAGATCTGATGTTGTTAGATGTTAGGTTATTATTCATGGAGTCTATCTTGATGATTTTTATCTTCAACATGTTCAAATCTGTGGAGAAAATTGAAGATCTGAGGCTGTTTTTTTCGTAACTATGAAGTTTTCCCGTTTTGGGGGTTTTTGAAGATTTTCGGGTTTGATTCTCTATTTTCTGGGTTATTCTTCATGGATTTGGATGAAACGAATCATGAATCTTAGTGGAAAACGTGTTCTGGATCCATTGGAAGCATCCCTTTCGTCTGAATCTCAACAGTTAGGGCAGATCTGGAAAAACACACACTAGTGTGTGTTTCATGGTGTTCTTCGTGTTCTTGAGGATTTCCAGATTTTGAAGACTGATTTGATCCGAGTTGCTGCTGTTTATGTGTTGTTGGTGGCCACAACAATGTCGTGAATGGTTTATTATCATATCTCGTGCATCATAACGGGTTTTCCTTTCGTTTCTGGACAGATTCAAGATCACCAAGTAAGGTTTCTCCTTCTTCATCAGTTTTCCAGATTTTTCTATGTGTTTGAAGGTATGAAGATGGCTTTAGCGAACTTGTTGAGGTTCTTAGCGGACTTGAGGTTTGCTTTAGCGGACTTGTTGAAAGCGTAGCGAACTTGATGTCTTCTTAGCGAACTTCTTCCTTAGCGGACTTCAGGTTTCTCCTAGCGAACTTCTCGAACTATTAGCGGACTTGAAATCGTCCTTAGCGGACTTCTTTTGTTAGTGGACTTGATTTTAGGTTTTTTTTTAGGTCATTTCAGAGAGTTTAGAACGTCCAGGATGATAGAGAATCAGATTACGAGTTCAGGGGTACAAAATTCGTCAAAAACGGTCAAGAATTATGGAAGTTATGGAGGATTCACGTTTTTCCGGTAGCCCTCGTTTTTCCGATGACACTTTCCGGTGAAATTAGGGTTTCGCTGGCTTTTTGTAGATGGCGATTACGTGGGACTTGGTGACTGGCTGACGTGGGATATTCTCTCTCCTCCATTTTCGGTCAAAGCCATCTGCATCTTTTCGTTGTCCCTTCCTGATTGGCTGTTGCTGAAAGCGCGTGGGGACCATAGCCGTTGGCTGCTTATGGGTTTTCGACTCCTAATTGCTGAATGCAAGATGCAGTGGTCCCGCCTATTTAAAGGAACGTTGGAGGCTGGGCGGCTGGCGAGCTGTCATTGGGTCTTAGCCATTTCACACAGATCGTCCTCCTCACATCTAACCGTAGATTTTGACTGCGTGCTGATTTCTGATTGGCCCAGTGCCATCTCACACGGATCATGGATCCTCAGCCATAGATCTACTATTTTTCTTGACCGTTGGATCAAATTGAAGCTCAAACCTGATTGGTCTATTTTATTAGACATGGATTTGTGTTTCTTTGGGAGATTTTTACAACTAATTAAATTTTTCAGAATTTTTGTTAAATTGCGGGGCTTTATCTAATCAGTCTTTTATAAGATTAACGGAGATTGCGCCTCAATGGAATTGCTGAATTTTTTTTATTAGACATTGATTTATTCCGATTTATTTTATTGGGGTTCTTGTTTATTCACGTCACGCGCACGTTAGCTATCGACCACTGATGGGTTAGCTTTATTATCCGGTTAATTATGCAGCTTTTTCCGTTATGTCTCACGGTTTATTTTTAGCTGATGCAATGCGGATTTCAACTAACCGGATTAACTGGAATCTCATTTAATTATTGGAATTTATCCGTTAAATTTCTCGAGAAGCCGTTTCCTAAAGAAAATTGACGGTTTTGCTCAGATTTATTCCAGATTTCACCGATGTTTCTCAGAAATCTTCACGGAATTCATTTCCGAGCTAGTTTTTCTTCACCCAAAATAACGAAGACTCCGGTTATGATTATTTTCGCTCCGAATCTCAAATTTTCACAGATTTGACACTTATCTTTATTTTCACATCCAACCTAAGTCGCGCAGATCATTCACAACTGTCAGCATCCGACTTCTGTTTTTCGCGAGATTGTCCGATTTCAAGATTTTTGCACCGGTTTCTCTAGGCAACCGATCGCGACGGTTCGACTCTCCGTATCTAATTTTACGCTTCCGACTGGATGTTTTTGGAGAGATTTAGAGAAATAGGAGGAATTATTATGGAACTGGATTATCGGGTCGATTATCTGAAGTTGGAGCATGTTCGATGATTGACTGGTTTATCTGATTTAGTATTGTACCCGACCGTGTGAACCGAGTGAGCAGAACACTTGGCTCTCGACTGGAGAAACGAGAACAGAAGAAGCTTATTCAGAGGGGGAATTTCTACGACAAATTGCTTCGGGTTCATCAGTTATTTATTGAAGATGTATAACAAAGCGGTTCTTCAGCTGTTGAACAGATTTGAAAGCATCAGTCAAGGGGGAATATGTTGGAACAAAAATCTATGTGACTGACGCCATCAAATATGTTTACCGAAACATTCGACTGAAGAATCCATGTGAATTAATTCAGAGACTAGGTTGTGATGCTCGAGGCTTGCAGATTGGACCAAAGACCGTTTTCCGGAAAAGTTAACCGTTCGGGTCAACGGTTAACGTAAAAGTCAACGGAAGATCGGTTCAAGCGAGTCAAGCTTCGGATTAATTAAATCAACTTTGATTTAATTAATATTTTATGTTTATTTGATTTATCTGTATTCTGTTCAGTTTTTATGTTTTTCACTTGTTAGTCACCCTCCCTATATATATTGTGATGGTGCCCATTCCAAGTAAAAAAGGAGTCTCCAAATGTGGAGATGATGATTTCTTGTAGAGTGTGAGATTTCCATTCTAGAGAGAGTGAGTGAGACATGGATTTCTAGAGAGATTGTTTTTGTCATGATTTCTTGTAACTAATCATTCGGTTCAATGAAATCATTCGACTAGCAATACGTAACTGAACGAGTAAGATGCAATAAAAGCTAAAACAACACACACACACACACACAAAAAAAAAAATATTGCTCTACGCCCCTGCACTTCAAATTGTCTCTGATACTACTGTTACAGGCCAAACAAGAGAATCCAATTCAAAATACTAGTATAGTATGTGAGAAAACTCATTTGAACTATAAACCTCACATTAGTTGCCAATACAAGAAATGTGAAGCAAGTTTCACACCTTGCAATAGTTTCGATCTATAACACTAACTTTGAAATAGTGGACGTGTGGTGTTGTCCCTTCTAATGATTAGTTGAACATACCGTTAATTTATTCATTCTCTCACTAACCTACGGCTTTATTTAGTTGCTATTTTTTAGGAAAATTAGTTGCTATGTATTTCGTATTTAAACAGAGCTCTAGGCTTACACACACACACAATCTTTTCGATTACAATTCTCTGCAACACTTAAAGATTCGAGCCGATTTACTTTGTAATCAGAACTTTCATTATATAAAAGTTTTAGGCGGCAGGTACTTTGAACCGGCCCCCGAGGTTTTTTGCCAGGCTCCTTGAGGATACTCAAGGATACTTGCATTTTCCCCGTGCACACCCGGTGTCTATTCTAGCAGTTACATTTTCATCCTTATTTACATCAAACACGCTACCTCACATACAAAGTTTGATCAACTAATTGCTTAGGCAGTTTTTAACCAAAACAAATTGCGGCCCACCGTGGGCTCGAACCCACGACCACAAGGTTAAAGAGCCTTGATCTTCTTCCCATAACCAATTCTTGAAAATGTCGAGCCAACAAAAGATTACTTTCAAATCTGTTTCATCCACTAAACCGATCGTCAATGCTGCGTTCCCCCAATGATGAAGAAAGTGGCTGATACTAATGCTAAAGGAGTGGAATACCCCACTTTTACTGGATCTCAAGGACGTCCACTGACTCTACTATTTCTAATAATGATCTCATGTTTTGATCAGGCAAATGAAGGCCCATGCGGATGAAGAGCTCAAAACCAACGAGAGAATTGATGAGTGATCATGGAATTGAAGAAATCTAAGAAACCAGTAGAGGAAATCAGTCCTTTGATCCCAAAATCATTCGGGTTCAACTCTCCGGAAACATCCAGTCGACTGAAGCTAAATCCCTCTACTGTTCAAAAGTCAGGCATTGCAACAGTTACCACTGCAGGATCCTCAGGCACTCAGCATCAGAAGACTTCCAGGATGATGGATCTGCAAGACTTCTGTGCTCTGACTGAGCAACCCCCAGAATCTTACTACAACGAATATGGAAGTCAGCAGCTGCCGGGATGCTCAAGTCAGCAACCAGCCGGGTTTTTAAACCATCGGGTGCCAGCAGCTCGATGACGATCCGCATCTCGACCACAACAATTGGCAGCAAACCTACATGAGCCTTGGAGTCAGCAAGTCAGCAATGCCTACTCCACAGATGCCACAGGGATCTGCACTCCTCAGCCATTCCAACCATATCGAAGCCGCTTCCGAAGCAGCTCAGGATCCTCAAGGATCCTTATTCTGAACCCACTGTTCTGCAGGCACATTCCCAGGTTCATCTCAGCAGATGCATGAGGGAGACTTCATCCCCATGCAAGTGGAGACTATGACTGAGCCAACCGTCATGAAGATACTGGATATGGACCTCAAATCCCTGACAACTTCCAGGGCTGGTAACAACTTTGATAATTATTACACTAACCCTAACCAAGGAATTGTGCAGGATGCAGGTATTGAACCCTCATCGCCAGGGAACTTCAGAGATTGAAAGACATGATCTCAAGTGTTCCTGGTGTTATTTCGCCCAATTCCCGAAGCGCCAGCTGGGCAGCCACAGGATATCCAGATTTGCATGGCCCATCTGTGACGTAGAGATACCGAAAAGATTTCAGACCCCCGACATGAAACTCTACGATGGAACCACAGACTGCAGAGCACGTGGCACATACAGGGAGCGAATGGAGATCAACCCCATTCCTGCAAACATCAAAGAAGTTTGCTTATGAAAGGGATTTGGTTCAACACTGACAGGACCAGCGTCGAAATGGCTACTCAGTATCCCTCCTAACACTATTACTGTTCTTCCCACTTGGTTAGACTTGTTTAATAACCAGTTTTCTTGCAGCAGGAGCTTTGAGAAGCTCACTGGTGATTTGTAGGATAGTTCAGAACTCCAGTGAATCCCTAAGGGATTACGTGGCCAGATTTGGTCGAGAAGCTCTAGATATCCCTAACTTGGATATGGCAGCTGCTGTAGAAGCCTTCAAAATGGGGATTAGAGGAGATTCCCGATTTTATGATGATTTGGTTATCATCCTTGCAGGAACCTTGATGAGGCTCAGAGCAAGGGCACTGAGGTTCATCAGGTTAGAAGACTGTCAAGAGAAGATCCAAAAAAGAGGTGAAGAAACGTCGGGCAGAAGGACAAAACTCTCCCGGGAAACAACAAAGAAACAAACCCTATTATCGTAATGATAATCCAAGGGTCAACGAAGTGGAAGAGGAAGACGACGAAGAGAACTTCCCAAAGGTATCTGATTATTGCTTTTCGGTTGACACAAGTGGTTTGTTATGTGCCTTGCAGGATCTAGGTGAGCAAGGCCAGGTGGCCAAGAGAAATCGGATAAACAAGGATCATGGAAAGATAAGTCTAAATGGTGTGCCTACCACGAAGACTTTGGGCACTTAACGGATGATTGCATAGCCCTTCGGAAAGAGATCAGTTACCTGCTCAGCAAGGGGCATTAGGAATTGTTGAGAAACAGAAGAAAACTCAAGAAGCTGCTCGAGCTGCCCAAAAGAGCTCAGTCGCCACCAGCAGATGCAAAGGTGATCAACTTCATCTCTGGAGGATCTGACATATGTGGGGCCTCTTTCTCATCAGCAAAAAGACATGCCAAGGAGGCCAAAATGGATCAAGGCAGTCGACCAAAGAAGAATGCAATATTCAGACTGAGACAAAGTCATTTCTTTTGATCCGAACTGATAAGCAGGACATCCAGGATCCTCATTCATGACAGTCTGGTAATTACATTATGTATTGCTAACCATTATGTTCGCAGGATCCTGATAGACGATGGCAGCTCAGTCAAGCATTACTGGATTGGACGTGCTTGCGAAGATGAGCATTCCCGAAGAAGAGATAATTCCAAGATCCTCAGTATTAGTAGGATTTAGCGGAGAAACCAAGCATACGAGTTGGAGACATCAGAACTTGCTGTTTACGTAGAAGGGGTCAATTCCATGCAGAAATTCTGCGGTTATTGATTCCCTACCTTGTTGCAATGTAATCTTGGGAAGGCCATGGATCCATGACAATTAAAGAATTTTCCATTACCATCATGCAACCATGAGGTGTAGCCTCCAACACCTTGGGAGTTGTAAGAATACTAAGTGATCAACAAGAAGCCAAAGACTGCTACACTTCTGCTATGAAGAACACTATCAAGTCAAGGCCAGCATAGCAATTAAAGAAACCAGCACGAAGAGTTCAGATGACAAAGGAATTGGAGACCAAAGAAATTCAACTCAATCCTGAAGATCCTGAAATCAAAGTGCTGGTAGGAACAAATATTCCTGAGGATACTGAGGAGCAGCCTGAAGCCTCTTCAAAGTCCAGAGTCACAACATTTGCATGGAAACATGAAGACATGACAGGTATATCTAAAGATATTATTACTCATAAACTTGGTATAGATGAATCTTTCAGGCCAATACATCAGAAGAGAAGGAAGTTCGCTCCTGAGAGAAACGTCATAATCCAAGAGGAAGTTGACAGGCTGCTCAAATCAAAGATGATCAGAGAAGTTAAGTATCCTCGGCTGGTTGGCTAATGTGGTGGTAGTCCAAAACAGAAATGGGCAAGCGTAGGGTATGTGTAGACTACACAGACCTAAACAAGGCCTGTCCAACTCTATTCCCTCTACCACATATCGATTGATGGTGGACGCGACAACTGCCGGGCACGAGATGTTGACTTTTATGGATGCATCTTCGGGCTTTCAACAAATTCAAATGGAACCATCAGATCAGGAAGACACGGCCTTCATGACTCCCACAGGTATTTATTGTTATATTGCAATGCCTTTTGGTTTGACGAAATGCAGGTGCTACATACCAAAGGCTAGTCAACATGATGTTTAAAGACAAGCTGGGGGACACCATGGGTAAGTATACATAGATGATATGGTGGTGAAATCGAAGAAAGCAGAAGATCATCCCAAAGATCTTGAAGCCGCATTTGATAATCCCTATGAGTTCAACATGAAATTGAATCCTTCCAAGTGCCATTTCGGAGTAAGAGCCGGCAAATTCTTGGGCTTCATGGTTACTGAAAGAGGAATAGAAGCCAGCCCTGAGCAGATACAAGCTATTATAAACTTGAAGTCTCCAACAAATGTTAAAGAAGTTCAAAGATTGACTGGGAAGAGTAGCAGCACTTAACAGATTCATAAGCAATACGCAACTGAACCAAAGAAACAAAACAATGACCTATGTATTGCTATGAAATTGTTAAAAAAACTAAAACCACTCGAAGGCGCAAGCCCAAGAAGAAGGTTGCAAATGAGAAACTTGTGATCCAGCAGGACATCGATGATGATGAGTTTAATCGTGCTTTTGCCGAAATGGCCTTAAAACATGGTAAGACTGTTATGCACACACAAGCTGGTCTTACAATCACCGATGGTAAGGTGATAACTGTTCTTGATGCACAATCAAACCCTCTAACGATGTCTACTCATACAACTTCTGCATCCGTGATAGTTGAGCTAACTGTTACATCTGTTTGCATTGCTCCCAAAGTGGCTAGTAAATCCACTATGGTTCTTTTCAAGACAAGTGATCCTAAGAAGAAGAGACCTCAAAATGAACCTGTTTTGACTGGTCAATCGAGGGTTGAAGATCAGCCCACTGTGGTTGAGCTAGATGCAATAACCGTTGATGCTACTGAAACTGAGAACACCCCCAAGAAAAGGAAACAAACCAGAAGGAGGAAGAAGAAGACTGTGGTCACTGGAACAGAAAATGATGAATGTGCAACATCCAATGAGCCACAACCAATGGCTCACCAAGTTGCTGAACTACCTATTGTGGTTGAACCTAGTAGAACGGTTGAGACCTTGGGTTGTACAGTTTGTGGGAATCCACACCATGATGCAAGGGTGTGTGTATACAACACTGGTTATCCTGCCTTTGACAACACCCCATTACCTCCTGTTCATTACTACCCGCAAGGAAATCAAGTGGCCCCAATGTATTATGGGAATTATGGTGAGGACTACATGGTTCAACAACCCGACATCATGTTTCAACAGTCTTACCCAAATCAACTCTACATTCCTAACCAAGCTCAATATGTTCCTCATGGTTTGGGGAGGAAGGTAAAAGCTTTGAGGCCACAAGTTCAACAACCAGTGCGAATGCCTGCATCAAATCCTGTTCCTATAAGATCTTGGACACCTCGACCAAGGCCTGCCTTTATGCCTAGGTCTATGATGGTTCAACAACCTGGAAGGGCTCCTCGACCAAGTGTTACATCTTCAACAACTCCTCCTGTTGTTTTTCAAAAAAAAAAAATGCTCCTCCAGCGAAAATGGCACCCAAGAAGAAGGTCCCAGGTCAATCTGGCCCGGGTCCATCTCAAAACTAAACACGTGGTACTTAGATAGTGGCTGTTCCAGGCACATGACAGGAAACAAGGACCTGATGTATGATGTCAAAACAATATCTAACGGTAGTTATGTTGCCTTTGGGGGAGATGTGTATGGCGGAAGAATAATAGGAAACGGTCTTTTAACAAACAGAGAAATTTCATTTGACAAGGTTAACCTGGTATCGAATCTGAAGTTCAACCTACTCAGTGTGTCGCAAATCTGCGATAACCAAATGCCAATGGTGTTCAACGATCGTGAGTGTCTAATTCTGAAGCTTGGTCTCAAGATACCTGAAGATCAGATCTTGTTTCGAGCACATCGAAGAGGAAACTTGTATGCTTTGGATATGGCGGAAGCAAAGCCAGCAAATTCAATCGCTTGTTTTCTAGTAAAGGCATCGGAAGAAGACTCAACCATATGGCACCGACGAATGGGTCACGTCAACTTTAGGAACATGAATCGACTCGTAAGAGGAAAACACGTTATTGGGCTACCGGAATAAGAATTTGTCCATGTCGATTACTGTGTTGCGTGTTCCAAAGGAAAACAACACAAGACGTCTCACAAGCAGAAGCCACCTGGTAGAAAAACGACAATTCTTCAACAACTCTATCTTGATCTTTTCGGGGCAGTGAACATCACGAGCTTAGGGGAAAGTCTTATTGCCTCGTAGTTACTAACGACTACTCCAGATACTCATGGGTGTTCTTCCTGAAAGAAAAATCTGAGACAACTAAGATATTAAAGAATTTCATTACTCGCATTGAAAACGCCAGCAGAGAGCGGGTCAGGATAATCAGATCAGATAATGGAACGGGGTTCAAGAATCAAACATTTGACACTTTTTGCAATTTGAAAGGCATCACATGACAGTTCAGTTCACTGTACACGCCACAGCAAAATGGTGTAGCATAACGGAAGAATAGAACCATCATTGAGTCTGCCAGAACCATGCTTGCGGATTCTAACCTTAAACTCTCTTTTTGGGCAGAAGCAGTGAATACTGCGTGCTACGTTCTGAACAGAACGCTCTTGGTCAAGCATGCTAACAAGACGCCGTTCGAACTGTTTTCTAAACAAAAACCTGTTTTAACAAGACTGAAACCGTTCGGATGTCCTTGTACTGTGCTTATACAGTCTGATCAATTAAGCCAAGTTTGCCCCTAGGGCAGATGAAGGTTATTTTGTTGGATACTCTATGTCCTCAGCGGCGTATCGAGTATACAACAAAAGAACTCAAGTGATCATGGAGTCGTGCAATGTTAATTTTAACGAGCCCACTCGGATCACTCGAGAACCTGATTCAGATAGCATGTATGACCTTGACTCTCTTTCTACTACTTTTAATATTGTTGATTCGGGTGTTTCAGGAAATACTATCTCAGATGATGATGCTCGTGAGGGAGATTTTCCAACCTTTGACACATTTCACTACTAGAAAAAGGGCCTTTCTTGACACGCAAACGATGACGCGCGGTGATTAATGACGCGCAAAAACGCTTGTCATAAAAAACTGTCAAGAAATGTAAAATCCTAAGGGTAGATGACGCGCATTTTTGGGCGTCATAAATATCTGTCATAAATAAATAAATAAAAAAAACACGGAGTACACATAAAAATTGCCCGTCATCTTTAACTGTCGTCTTTTATTTTTTTCATTTCCCGCTTAAATTTTAACCAAAATATTCACATCCCTTAAAAAGTCCCCCCCCCGCTTAAAAGTTCCCAAAATTTCCCTCCGCTTCGTTCCTAAAAATTCCCTCCTCCCTTCAATCGGAGCTGCACTCACGTCTCTCCTCCCTTAAACACGATCTCTCTTCCCTTCGTTCCTTCGTTCAATCGGAGCTACAGTCACGTCTCTGTACGGCCGATTACAAGCCCTAAGCCCCTAAGTCATCTCCGGCTTCAGCCCTAATTACAAGCCCTAAGTCTGCTCAGCCGATTCTCCAAAATCAGCGATCCATGGAGCGATACTTGGATGTATCCGGCAACCAGGGCGGCGACGTGGCTCTAAATCCCCAAATTGAAGACAATTTCTCCAAGGTTAAGCAAACCCTAAGAGAAACAGGCGCGCTGCTCATAAAAAAACCATTCACTAACATCACAGGTAAGTCTCTCTCTAGTCTCTATTCTATTCACCTACGGTTGCTCATATCTATATCTATACTTGCCGATTCACTGCTTAATTTAGGGTTTCTCAATCACCTCGAACTCACCTTACTCATATCTGTACTTATCGTTCATTTAGGGTTTCACAATCTGGTGGTTCTTGATCCTGTATGCACACAGAATCACCCTTGTCCCTTTTGGTTTATTTATCATAAACTAACATAAGCTTCCATAGTTCCATTTTCAGCTTGATTAAATCTCCTTGTGTGATTTTGATTGCAGGATATAAGAATTGTCTGCTATGTGGATGCTTGGTTTATTTCAGTTTATTCAAAACAGGAGTTGTATATGTAATCACATCAGCAATCTGTATGAGGTATTCTAACTTTTTCCATCGATCCTATCTGAACATTCTGTTAGCATTTATTAAGGCGCCTTAAGTGTGAAGTCATATATGGAATTCGATGTTGATGGGTTAGGAATGGTGTAAGGATCAAACTAACCCTCACGCGATATCTAGACTAGTGAAACCGTGCGGAATCCGGTTTAACTAGTTGATTCAAGAAACAATGAAAGATAGTGATCGAAAACTACTTAAAACAAGAAATAGTAAACACAAACCAATTCGAAGAAAACACTTTAGATTGATTACTGATTGCTTGCTACACCTTGATCGAAATTCTAAGAGAATTTCGATATCACCACCAAACAAAACACCAAAAACACTAGCAACCTTAACTACACACAAAGAAGTCCTATATATAGTTGAGATTGACTTGGTAAACAAGTCAATCTCATTAGGGAATTTCGTAAACCCCTAGGCCCACACAACCAAAATCGGACCTAAAACCCACTTTAGTCTACCCAAGTTAGCCCAATTACATTTACAAGCTAGCCCAAAAATACTAAACAAGCCCAAAACTATCTAATGCAAAAGCCTCAATTTTCAGGTCTCTACAATCTTCCCCTAGGCTTTAACATTAGACTTTCTTCACATCCTGAACTTCTTTGACAAATTTACGGTTGCTGGATCATACCATATCTCCTTGGCTACAATCTCAGCTACTGCCCGAGTGTAACACTTTTCATATTCTTCAGTGTCTGGGTTACACTCAATCTGATGTTTAGCTAAAACCATGATGTCTTTCTTGTGGAATCGCATCAGATCATGAACTTCCATGACATCAATAGTCTTTGACTTGCAGAGAATCTTGGCTTCACCGGAGTAATCACTATAAGCCCAGGTCTGGAAATCATGCAGGCAGTCTTCAGGATGTCTCATAGGAAGAGGTATCGTCTTTGTCTTGTCAGTCGGTGGATACAAGACATTTGTGAATTTCTTGAGCTTTTCATCCTCCTTCCCTGGGATATTTTTCTTGCCATCCCACTTGAAAACACTCCTGTATTTCTTCACATATGACTTTTTGTGAGGAAACTCTTCAAACCTCTTGAACTTGCTCCTCACAGCCTTTTCCAGTTTCTTATAGAAGTATGTAGCTTGATCATTGTTTGACGGATTTGAAAATGGAGCCTGATAAAGCATGGTCAAATCCACATTCGTCCATGAATAAAATTGAGTCCAGCTCTTGTAGTATTCCAAAGGATACTGACCCCTTCTTCTCATAACAAACATGTTCTTCTTTCCATCAAACATCCAGGTTTTAACAGGTGCAGTAATACCTTGCTTATCATGAAAATGTTCACCCAACTGGATTAGATACCTTTCAGGTGGATATGCAAATGTTTGTGACTCCCAACCTCCATCAAAATCAGAAGCTGGAACCGTCATGTAATCTCTATTCCTGGTATCTTTATCTTCACTCGAGGCATCAGGTAAAACTGGTTGAGTTTCTTCGGGAATATCAGCTTCAAAATCAAATACTGGTGATTGTGAGGAATCACCTGTACCTGATCCTCTTTCAACTTTATCTCCTTGCCTTGATTTTTCTGAATTCAGCTGCCTGACCAGCTTGTGAAGTTCTCTAAACTGCCTTGAAAATTCTCATATTTACCTTCTTTTGATTTTCCAATTCAGTATTGTGAACCTTCTGAATATCAATCAAATCAACAATAATCTCACTTTGAGTTGCATTTTGGGCTTTCAACTCTGCTATCTCAGCTCTAAGTTCCTTCTCCAATTTGAACTCCGGGGTTTCTACTGCCTTCCCTTTGTCTTGGGCTGTGGGCTGAGAAGAAGACGGACCAGCACTTGAACTTGTGACTGGTGGCACATAAGAATCAAGTCTTCTTCTCCTTGGGTCACTAGGGCCTTCAGTGTGGTGTGGTGTAGCAGTTGACACAGTCTCAGTCATATCAGTCAAATCATCTGTAACAGAAGCACCGAGGGGAGGATCCTCTGTGGCTTTCCGTTTTCTGATCAATGGAGTCTCTGTTGTCTCAGTCTCAACTTCCTCAAAGTCAACATCATCCAGATAAGTATCATAGTTTATTGACTCATCACCTTTAAAATTGAGTGCTCCAATCCTCACATCATTCAAATCAAATTCTTCCCAGTCAGAATCATCAGGAAGATCAACCACTTTCTGTTGAGGAGGAGTCATATTATGTTCTTCATCAACAGATGCATTTCCGTTAACCGGAACCTCTTCTCTCACAATCTCTGCAAACTCTCCAAACTTGTCTCCAAACGGCATCTTATCCGACAGCTTCTTCTTCGGATTTATCATAGGAAACACTTCAATACCCATTGGTTTTGTGTCATGGGTGTCATTGGTCTTTCTCAGGTTTGGGTATCTTGAATCCAGAACAGACTGAATAAACCTGGGAACAGCAGCAAACTTCTTATCTCTTGACACAACAGCCTTCACATCTTCAAAAATCATCCTAGACCAGTTGAACCAAACACCTCTGATTAGTGACACCATTGCATGGGTGTGCACTTGGTTCAGCTGATCCGTAGAGCTCTTCTTGGCAATGACACATTTTTGTAAATAATGTGCCAGCATTCTCCAGTACGGCGGAATGAGAGCTTTCATGGTGGGAGGAGAGACTGTGATGTATCCCATTTCCTTTAAACATTGGGACACCATCTCCTTATCAAGCAACGTGGAATCAGCAGCTACTCTTTTAGTCTGAGTGCCTGTCTGAAATTCTCTTCAGTTAAGGTTACTTCAGTATGTTGAATCTTGGCAATAATCTTCTTTCCATCTTCAGACACTTCTGCTGTCTTCCAGAATTCTTGCATCATCCGTTTGCAAATCACCGGATTTGTCGTGAGAGCAAAATGTAAACAACATTTCTTCAAACCAGCTATCATCGATAGATACTTCTCTTTGTATTCTGCAGGCGGGTCCAGCAAATACGCTACCTGATTATGATCCTTTACAAACTCCAAATCCCTGCGCTCACAAACACAGATAAACAACCAAAACACACAAAACATTCATTAGATTAGGGATTTCTTGAAAAACGGACAGCATAACGACTTAAAATTGAATGAAAACCATCGAAAAATATCATCAGGTACCTTTCCGATCGAAAAACAGGGTTTTCGATCGGAAAGCATCCGTCCGATCGGAAAGTGTCATGGTTACCGAGCATACTGATCGAAAAGCCTAAAGGCCAATCGAAAAACCCGAGGGCTGATCGAAAAGCCTCAGGGCCTCAGCAAACCGTGATCGAGAAGCATATATCCCGATCGAGAAGTCCAAGCTCCGATCGAAAAGTATAACTCTCGATCGGAAAGCCTGGTTTCTTGATCGAGAAGCTCCCTCATCGGTGAGCATCGATCGAGAAGTTTCAGGGCTGATCGAAAAGCTCAAGGGGCTAATCGAAAAGTCCCTGAAACGATCGAAAAGTATCGTCTCCTTCGTTCCAAACCTGCAACTCAATCGAAAAGCACATGTATGCGTGTTTTAAACACGATTTCAAGCAGAACAAGCACCCAAACAATTATCCCTTTCATACCCGACCCAAAAACGAA
>JBCNJP010010910.1:0-19428 GCA_039602395.1 Deinandra increscens subsp. villosa
GACTTGGATCCTGGTCTGGATCACACCCCACACGGTTATACTCCGTTAGTGGAAATTGGGGGTGTGACAATCCTTCTCTTCTTGGTTGAGAGCACTCCCTTGCAAAGTGACCAAGTTGGTGACAGTTATAGCACTTCACCTTGCTTTTGTCAAGGCCTATGTGAGCACCTTTTGCTCCCTTGTAGGTTCTACCAGTTCTTTTGTAGAACCTTTGAGCTCTGACAGAAACCATAGCAAGTTGAGTCATAATGTCCATTTCCTCCAAATCATCAGCACCTATGCACTCAAGATCTTCAGGTATGAAGCCTTGGTATGAGTCAGTTGCTACATGAGCATTGTGAGAGTTTTCAAACACGTTTGAAAAACTTTCTTGACACCTTGGTGTCTCAGGGAAACTGACAATAGGTGACTGATATGATGATGAGTTTGAAGACCTTTGACTGTTAAAATCAGTAGTTACTAGTGCAGATGAAAACAGCTGAGTTGACTCAGAAGATGAGTTTTGTTTAAGATCTAGTTCCATTTCATAGGCACTGAGTATGCCATGAAGTTCACTGAGTCTCATCTTTTTCAAGTTTTTGCATTCCCTGATGCTTACTGTGTAAACTGTCCACACAGAAGGCAGGGAACGTAGGAACTTTCTGTTAACATCTACCTGGTCTAGTTTTACATCTACTTTTTGGAGTTCATCAAGCAAAGAAACAAATCTTAAGTACTGGTTTGTCATTGTTTCACCAGATTTGAAAGTAAAGTTTTCATACTTCTGTTTTAAGACATCTTTCTTGTTTTCTTTAACTTCACTGGTTCCTTCATACATTTCACTTAAGGCATTCCACAGGTCAAATGCAGTTTTATATCCTTTGAACCCACTTAAAATGGAATTAGGAAGTGCAGCCTGTAGAGTCCAATATGCCTTATGGTCAAATTCGAGAGCAGTATAGTCAGATTCAACATATTTATCTAGTGGCTTAGGTATTTTGACTTCTGCATCATCAGCAGATGAAACCATGGGTGAGTAGGGACCTTCAGTGAAAGATTTCCAAATACGACGGTCCAAAATCCTAACAAAACCTTCCATCCTGAGTTTCCAGGTACCAAAGTCATCAGGAGTGAACATTGGTGGTTTGTTGGAAGAACCATTTGGGCAACTTAAACTGAAATCACTCATTTTGAAAACTTTTAGAAAGATAAGAAAGCAAAGCTTGTAAAGTAAGCAAGTAAAGTATCAACCTTGAAGCACAGAAAGTCTTCAAGGTAAGAGCCAAAGCTCTGATACCACTTGTAGGATCGTTAAAAGTTAGAGTTAAACTTAAACAAAGCCCTTTACTTGCAAATATAACCCTGCGGAATTAAAGTTATATTTCACTTTACTCAAGCAATATTAAGTTCTTGTGTATAATGTAAAAGCTTGATTTGCAAAGATATAGTAACAACAAAGTATCAAATACTCGGCACTATTTGCATTAACTCGAAGCTACACTATTACAAGTTGTTCAAGAACTGATAACAACAAAGATAATCGTGATGTGTAAACTAGAGCTAACTAAGCTATATATAGTGCTGATGAGATCAATGACAGCCATTGATCTCATGCGATCTAATCTAGACCGTAAACTAAAAAGTCAAATACAAACTACCAAAAGAATAAACATCGACAATTGGAATATCTTGCGTGTTTGCAGCACCATACTACTTTAGGAGAGCGGCTTGAATCAGATATAGAAGCATACGAGAAGCTTTTGCAGGATTGGACTTGCTGAAAAGACATCTCAGGAAAAGTTAACGGAGGGACATAAACGATGACTATGCGAATATAATATATATATATATATATATATATATATATATATATATATATATATATATATCAACACAAGTTTAACCCATGACGTTCATATGAATATGAACCTTAGATAGCTACATAAAATCATAAATAATGATCCATTTTGATTTTAAGTTCACCTAAAATCATGAATACTAACCTACACAAAATCATAGATTTTAAATCTATATTTATACGTTTAAACCCACATGAAACTATAAAACACTATAAATAATTATGTGACATATTGTCGCATAAAATTATAAAATAACATGTGAATATAATATGTCTATATATATATGTCACATGAAATCGTAAGTTCAGTTGTCACATAAAATGACGAAACGTTCTCGTGAAATCATAACATGTGATTTCCATAAATGCATTGAATATAAAACGTCTAGAGTTAAGTGCATGCTCGTATAGTGATGGTTACACAAACCCTAATTGCTAAGGTCAACACCAGTCAATCACATAAATGTTCGCACAACATTTATATCAGTTAAATAAATGTTCTCACGACATTTATATAAGTTTAAGTTTATTTAAATTAGAAAAAGACCTGAAAAGACGGATTGTCACAGTATCCCCTTGTTGAAGAATTTTCGTCCCGAAAATTGAATAACGTGGTTAACAAGTTGGTCACAAAAGAAAGAAAAACATTTCTCAGTCGTCACATCATCCCCTTGTTGAAAAAAAATTTCGTCCCGAAATTTAAATCAGTGACAATTGTTTGAAGAGTCGAATTGACAGTAATGTATCGAAAGAATTCAGGTTTCCTACTCCAAAAGGAGTTATTGATGTTATGATCAAGAATGTGTACCAGATGTTGAGAAGATGTCAAATGTTTAGAGGATTTCAAAAGAAATTCGAATCAAAAGTATAGAAAATGATTTTCTTATCAGACGTTCTCTTATGAGAAGAGTTGTACAAATGTAATACAGGAATCGTGTCGTGTGACCAGGCCGAACAGAGTGACACGATAACATAAGTATCTGAAATCAAAATTTCAATACGAAGAAGAATCATAATACATCCGAGTAGTTTCCAGCTATTGTACCCAATGCTGGGAGTGAGGTTCCCACGTCGTGTCTCGTTTTCAGTTAAGGAATTCGCATTGACCAATAACCCAGGTGGAATCAAAGAGAAAGAAATTTGAGTATGAGAAGATTGTGTGTGCATCAAGTCAATCAGTGTTTGTTTAATAGACTCATTGTCTAACGAAAACGTAAACGTCTGAATTTTGCCTACCAACTAGCAAATAGCATAGAATAACACAAGACTGATCAAGTTAACATGAGGACCCATTGGTTGATTTAGTACTTTATGGATTTATGACCAATTAAGTTCACATGATTCATAATAACATTCAAATTCACATTTCATGCAATAATGGTTCAGATAGCATACGAGTTTCTATGAAGGTTCTCTTTTAAAGGTTGATATGGTCAAAGCGTACTAGCATGCAATCTATCATGAAGGTTTTACCATACAACGCATACAATTGTCCCAACACCTTATATACTAGCATACGACCCTAACATGGCATATCTCTAGCATATAAGTTCATAAACTAACCAACACAACCCATACCGTGCAAAGTTGACGGGGCAACTTCACACAGTCTTGTCATTCCCACCGAGGTAGGAGACTTAGGACCTTGTATGGTGTATGGTTTTCATACTCAATCAAGTTAATACATTCAGAACATGTCATTTTCTGGTTCCTAACACGTCTCATACACATAACTAATCATGCAATTCTATGCAACTTATGTTTAAACCAGCACTTCAATAATTAATCAGTTTATATACCCTAAACATAGTATTAGATTCTCAAATCTTAGCATGCATAAACATGTATGTTTTATAAACATTTCCCATGAGAAGATCAAAAGCAACAAATTATTTATAATGGTTAAATGGTTCAACAACTGCTCACATACTAAAATATAACTGGTAACACATTGATGTTGTGACGAAAGGACTGAGGTCTAAAGAGAAATCCAATCAAGAGCTCACAACCATCTAAAAGGTAACACGTAGTAGTTTGTTTTAGGAAAGAATTACTAATTTCTGTTAAGAACTTTTCATGAAATAACATAGGCAACTAGGTTCAATTTCAAGTTGGAGTTTAGTACAACATATCATCAAGTATATTACCTTGCTAAAGAATCCAAAAAGAAGGGCCAAAGTTCAACAAAAGAAAAGTGTAAACTATGAGGTACCGAATATCGAAAGGTGCTCATCAAGCATGAGAATAGCAAATTTAAGATGAAGAGCGCCAACAGCTTAGTTCGTGAATTCTAGTAAACAATGAGATAGCAAGCTTATGATAGCCGAAACTACACATTCCAAGAATGATTTGTGACTTTAAACTGGCACTGGTAAAGATACCAGTAGGGAGGATGCAAATAACGTAGTGGATAGAATAAAATTCGGAGAGAAGTATATATGTGCTTGACAAGATTTGGTAAGGAACTCGCGTAGATAGATCTCGAAATGAACGTGTCAGCGGTTATACAATCCAATAGAGTAAACGTCTCGTTAAGGGATATCTCCATTGTTTAAGCTCACCGGCATGCTCAGTCTCCTTGATGTCCTTGCGCTTCATGCGTCATGATTCCTTTCTTGTCAAAACATCGATTCAAATGGTCCGCAAAAGTAAGATAAAGTATGAAAGTGATATAAAAGGGTGTCTACGAAACACAAAACATCAGGATGTTCAAAGGTGGATTTGGCTTGGGTTGCCTGTACATATGCGTCTTTGCTAGGGTTCAGTGCAGGTTTACCGCGGGTCAAAAGATCAAATCGGGTGTTCCATAGAAAAGGATCAGGCCTATCACCTCAGTGAATGCCAGGGAGTTCTATAAAAAAACAAAAACAAGGCAGTCGACCCAAAAGCAGTGTCTCTTAAACGAAAGTCAATCTACTCCTTTTCACATGCTTCTAAAAATTGGAGTTGATCATTCGATCAGGTGGTTTGTCATTCATAAGGGAAAATCTCTGGTTTTCAAAACGTTGATGTTCATCTAAGTCAGAATTCGCGTCTATATCATGGCAGGAAATTCGCTTCAGAAAAGTTTTCTTCTAGACTCGGACAATTGAAAGCATGAAGTTTGATTATTTTTGGTATGTCTCTTTTGATAGGAATACGTACGGGATATCTGTAATCTCGGAGAAAGTAGCATTAAGCAGTTTTGTCGAGGACCTAGTCCCGTTAGATGGAGTTTCTCATGACGAGGCTCTTGTGTATGACTCTAAAGTCAATCATTGGTCTGGTACTGGTCTCACATTCAACGTGCCACCAATGTTTATATATAGGGTGTACCGCAGCTAACCCACCACACTACCAGCACCTTGAAGGCGTACCAGCTACCCACCATTACTAGTTATTAGTCGAACCACGTTGAACATTTTTATCGAAAATAGAGGACGTCGAGTTTCTCCCAAATGCTTGAAATGTAAAGGGGGTGAGAGATTAAAACCTCTATACGTATGCACAACAAAGGGTGTAAGAGTTTCCATTCACAATACCAGTAAGATGCGGTAAGGTTTACTATTCTAGTGAAGATCTTCGAGAGGTTTGACACGCGCAGTGCGAATATCATAACGCTTCAGATTTCAAGACGATCAAAATTTTAAACAGGCCATAAGGTTTAAGTTCAAGCTGAGGTTCATCAATGAAAGTTTTATGAAAAGGATGATGAGGATTCGTGTACCAGAAATTTATCGATAGTTGCTATGAGAGGAGCGTAAATAAATATACAAAATGTATGGATAACTTGGTGTACTCAATGTGTAAGAAGGGTAAATATAGTTTGATCGCACAGTTAGCTATCGATAACAAGAAGTTCACGCTCGATGGGTGCAAATAGAGTTTCCATATAAAGCTTGGTATTGTTACTGCGATTGAAGCACAAGGTCGTCTTATCATCAATGGTGTTAACTAGTAGAAAAACTAACCAAAAGTGTAACACCTTTCGGTTCAAAGCTTAGAAGCTTATCCATGACATAAAGGATTACAAAGCACGAGAATCAGAAATTGCCGGTTGCTAAATCATGAAAGGTTGAATTATGCAAACAAAAATCGATAGTTCAGGCTCAGGAGATCAATCGGAATAGTCCTTACGTTAAAACTGGAAGTCATTAGTTTGAAAGTCAGGAAGGATTCTCACTAACATTAGCCCCATTAGAGATAAATATGCTTGCGGTGTGGTAGGCAGTTTGTACAACCATGTCGATGTTGCTGGCAACAAGTTTTGGTTCGCACAAGAAAATCAGGAAATATGAATATTCAGAGGGACAACTTCACAAGAGTTTTTAGCCAACAAATATGCTCCAGTGCTCACGGTATATGCTTGAACTAGTTCGTTTATCAAATGTTGCCTGGGTATTCGTCCGGTGAATGCATGTCCAAGTTATCTCACGATCGTAAAGTTCCAGGGATTGATATGGTCGGTAAGATCGTAAAAATAGAATTATGATTCAGGATGAGTTCAAACCAGTCAAGGGTTTCGTCGAGAGTGTTCGTAGTTAAGGAAGACTTGTCATTGAAATACACGAGTGTGACGGTGTCCTACCAGGACCAACTTCTCATAATATGCTTCAAAAGGGTTCACGTATAGATTAGAATCCAATAGTAAAGGGGCAAAGTCAGGTGCGATAGCGTTTTCAAAGATAGATGACTTCGATCATTCGGTTGAGTTCAACATGTTCAACATTCAATACCACGAGGAGAAGAAAGAGATAAAAAAAATTACAGGAATTTGGTCCCAATACGACCATTGGCTTGCCTAGTAGGATTCTCCAGGATTTCCATATACTGCAAATTATATTTATGTGTGCACCCGTAACTGTGATTTACTTTATATGATCACCCTAGTTCCTCTTACTTCAGCTACCAAGTATGGTGTGGTAACTAACCCATGGTTATCTTGACCATAACTTGTTAAAGAGACAAGTTTTCGAGAATAGAATGCTCACTCAGATTGGAATGACCCACCCGAAACGAGTCAGCCATAAATTTAGCTCAATAGGATCTGAGTAGGGTTTATCACAATGACCCTAGCTTAGCTCGAAGAAATAGGATGATTACCATACATACCAACCCGATCACAAATTCGATGTATATGAGAGAGAAAAAAATCAGTCAGTACACATCACGTACTATTTAGTTTATAAGATCATTGTTTGATGTACTTGGTAGGCTCGGCATTAAATCAGAAAGTATGCAGATGTGATAAACACATTAAATACTAATGCTTGACCAAGTGGACAACATCTTGATGCATATTTCATGATATATCAAGAAAAGATATGTGAAAAAGAAAATGAGAAGTCACTGTGTATACATGTGTTCATTTTGCAAAGATTTAAACTTGTTTGATTTTCTTTATTTTGTCAAACGATCGGACTTTCTCTGCGTGTCGAAAGACCGACCTGATTGTTGTTCGTTTGACGTTCTGCTTTATTTTCTTTGGTGTTTCGTATAACTCATCGGACTTTCTCTGCGTGTACGGGAGTACCGACCTGATTGTTGTTGGGTTATACAATTTCAACTTGTTTTATTTTCTTATTTTGTTAAATCCGAGGCCTTATCTGCGTATCGAAAGATCGACCTTAAGGTAGACGATTTAACGTTCTTATTTCTTTTTGCATGGAACACAGTTGACTGAATCATGAATACAATCATTATGTGATTAAATCACAAATGAAATCACAAAGTGTGATATAAAAAGCAAAAAAACATATCTGAGTATGTCTGATAGTGTGGGGTACACTGGTCAATGCAAGTCTAATCAATACAATAACATATCCAGATGGTATGAGTATGATTGTGCCTGAGTTTAGAATGGACAAATTATACCAGTAATCGACATGACTTATGTGCTGAAGTAATTGAAATTGAAGTGTAGTTCAGCATGTTATGACCAATATGATCCCAAGTTGTGATCTTTCTCGCAAAAGACAAAAATAGTGTGTGATTCAGTATTTCATTTCTGTATTGCATTTATGTTTCATATCTGAAAAGTTCAAAAAGATTTTCGGTGTGTTTTGATATAAAGTTTCAAAAAGCCAAAAAGATTTTGTTTCTTATTTGTTTTCGACCGATCGATACTTGATACAAAAGTTCAAAATTTCAAAACTATATCTTGGATTCTCGAAGAGAAGTTTTGTGCCAAGATTAAATTAATTTTCAAAAGAAAAGGAAAGCCGCGTTTCTGTCTTCTGAAATTGCAGGTTATCTGAGTGAGACGACTCAAGCATGGTGAAAGGGGGAGTATATTATATCTTTCACAAGTGGATCTTGAAGTTCAAAGATGATTCAAAAGTGATCCAGCCATGCAAGCTCTAATTCTGACAAGATTTCAAGTTGAAGATCGAATGCAATCATGCTGAAGATTGAAGACTGAAGTTGAGTTAGAATATAGATACACTACACGTTAAGGGGGAGTTTGTTAGAGCATATTCCTATGCTAACGTTGTGTCTCGTGTATTGTATCTAGACAAGAGCTTCTGTGTGAGTTAGTTAGTCATCTGGCCGGATCACATGATCCGCCGGATCAGTTGATACGGCGGACCAGATGGTCTGCTGGTGATCCGCTGGCTTATGACTAAGTAACTATAAATAGTTCGTGTTAGAGAGAGTTAGTTCAGTTCTGTCATTTACTATACTTCTTAACTGTGTGTAACTGAAGGTGTTTCTCTCTCTAGCTTGTATTCTCTAAGTGAATCAATAAAGCAAAGCTTTATTTACTTCTTGTTGTTATCCAATTACCGAATCATGCTGTAGTAAGATCGTATCGTGGTTTATCACCGGATCGAAAAGTGAAAGCCGGAGGGTTGGATAGAAAAGTCTGATGCTTGGATTGAAAAGTCAAGTTTTGGATCGAAAAGTGGACTTTTTGATCGAAAAGTTGATTTTTTGATCGAAAAGTAGACTTTTTGATGAAAATTTGACTGAATCGAAAAGTGGACTTTCTGATCGAAAAGCTGACTTTTTGATCGAAAAGTGTGGCTTGATCGAAAAGTACTTTTCGATCGGGCAGAGTGATTGCTTGATCGAAAATCCTATGACTGGTCGAAAAGTATACTTTTCGATCGGATTGAACAGGGACTAGCCACAGTATCTGATCGAAAAGCTTGTCAAAAAGCTGGTAGGCTGATTGTCACACCCCCAAAAATCCACGCGCGATAATGCCGCCGCAGGGAGCGTGACAAACCAGGATCGCCGTCCATTAGTTACACCAAACGACCAGTAATTAATAAAAACGTTTCATATTTCATTAAAATATAAATTCAGAGTTTTACAAATGCGGAAGCGTAAATACAATGAAAGTACTTAATGTAAAAACATCGTCACCCAAGGTGACGTGGCTTGTTCAAAGACACTAAAAGGGTTTCAAGATCTCATGCATGCGTACTCGTGATACTCGAACATCCGCAACCTGAGAAATAACATGCTAAAAAGTGTCAACACAAAGGTTGGTGAGTTCACAGGTTTATCAGTTTCGAAAAACAGTTACAAGTTTAGTTCAAGTAGTGCCACTGTTCAACAACAGTTCAAGTTGAGTTTAAGATTGACCATTCAACAACAGTCAAGTTGAGTTTAAGATTGACTGTTCAACAACAGTCAAGTTGTAAGAGCATAATCACTAATATATATCAAATAGCTAGCTAGGCTATATACATGAAACTTCGCACGTTGATGGTCACCGAAGCTAACAGTTGTTTACAGTTTGTGCAGTTTGCCTTGTTGTGTTTAGGACGAATATAACACCCGTTCGATATCCAATCGTGTCAGCGCGACTGACCCGGGTGGGGTTTGTCAGACCCAGTAGTACTACAATATATTTCCCGCTATCGTCATTAATACTAACGGTACCATAAGAAGGACTTTGTTGTATCAGTGTGCTTCAAGTACTTCAAGTGATATATAAAAGTCTAATTATCTCAGTTGTATAGTTCATGCATGTTAATCTCCCCCAACAGGATTTAAAACAGTAAAATGGGGCCGTGAAACTCACCTTCGGGTGCACAGCAATTTCCAGATAAATACAGCTACATTCAAATATAGCAAGATAGCGAGTCTTGTGCTAGCCATCAATCACCTAACGAGCATAATCAAGTATAAGTGTGTGTTCTAGTCGGAAGTGACTCAAGTCTATTGTAAATGATGAAAACAAATGATCGTGAAGTCTGGAGCAAGTTGAGGATGGCACGTTTGCCAAATCCGAGTGATTATCAAAATAACACGAAAAAAAATATAATATATATACATATATTAATATTATATATTTTCTAAGTTCGGAGCTCCAAAATAAGTGTATGCATAATATATAACTCAAACGCGCAAATGATGCCAAATAACGAGATTACAAAACAATATATATATATATATATATATATATATATATATATATATATTACCTTTTATGTAAAAAAACACACAAGTTCTAAATCCATATATATTAGTATTATATTTTAGTTTAAAACGACAAAATGTTTACAATTCAAAAATATGATTTACAGGATTTAATAGCCCATGACATATTTTTATGGCTTTAAATATTCCCAAGAAACCATTCTAAACGAGTTTTTGTTCACTCAACGGCCTAAAATCGTAAAAACAAATAAAACTGAAAAAGTGTGGAGGCTTGGGGTCGAACATGCGACCTCTCGCCTAACCCTTCAAGGCCCTAACCACAAGGGCAGTTCGTCAACTTGGATTGATGATGGACAGAAAATCTTTTAGATAATACAAGGTTCCAAAACCGGATTGTAAGAGGAAAAAGGCAGAAAAACGCTTAGGCCGGGTTTCGAACCCGCGCCCCTTGCGTACAACACCAACGACCAATCCAACCAGACAACATCTCAACTGAGTTCAGAAGCAGAAAACGTATTACATATATGTTACGGGTCGGGTGTCATCTTCTTCACCCGAACCCTAAACTCGCCGGAGTTATCTCCGGTCGCCGGAAAACCGTGAAAACACGACTAAGAACCCAGATAACGAGCGATTAACGTATAAAAGTTGTTACCTTGCACCGGAGATGAGAGGCGGATGAGTTTTTGGTGACGAAACGATGAAACACGAACCCGAAAAACCTCGACTCGGACCTCCCGATGTTGCTCCGGTTACGAACTCGATGCTTCTGGGTTGTTCCGCGATAGGAGACGGTCTCAAGGATTCACAAATGGTGGTGAAAGAGGGGTCGAATCAGCCGGAAAACTTAACTCCGGCGGTGTTCTTTTTTTTTTCTTTTTCTTTCATTGCGACGTACAGAGAAACGAGAGAGAACGAGGGGTTGACAAAAGGAGTTGTGAATGATCAAATGAAGGTGTTTACGAGTGGTTAATTGATGATTAAAATCGTTGATCAAAACTTGAATGCCACCGTCGGTTATTAGAACAGAGACGTCGCCATATTGAATGGCCTTCAAAATCGAATTTGCTGGAATGACAAGTTTGGTCCCTTAAGATAATACAAGGTAGGATGGCAAGTTTTATTTTTGGCAGAATCAGCCCTCATGATTGTTTGCTTAGAAAACGAGTTTGGGAAATGGCAAAGAAACCCCCTTGAAGTTTTATAAAAAACTAACGGCTCTAACAAAGTTAACGGAGGGACATAAACGATGACTATTCGATATATATATATATATATATATATATATATATATATATGTATTATAAATCAACACAAGTTTAACCCATGACGTTTATATAAATATGAACCTTAGATAGCTACATAAAATCATAAATAATCATCCATTTTGATTTTAAGTTCACCTAAAATCATGAATACTAACCTACACAAAATCATAGATTTTAAATCTATATTTATACGTTTAAACCCACATGAAACTATAAAACACTATAAATAATTATGTGACATATTGTCGCATAAAATTATAAAATAACATGTGAATATAATATGTCTCTATATATATGTCACATGAAATCGTAAGTTCAGTTGTCACATTGTCACATAAAATGACGAAACGTTCTCGTGAAATCATAACATGTGATTTGCATAAATTCATTGAATATAAAACGTCTAGACTTAAGTGCATGCTCGTATAGTGATGGTTACACAAACTCTAATTGCTAAGGTCAACACCAGTCAATCACATAAATGTTCGCACAACATTTAATACAGTTTAAGTTCATTTAAAGTTAAGAAATAACCTGAAAAGACGGATTGTCATACCAGTGTGCAGGTTTCTTCAAGAAGACCTGTCGGTGATTGTGAAGTTCGAGCTCAAGCAGTTACTGATAGTGGAGTTTCCTGCTTAACTTAAATTGAATGCTTCATATTTCAAAATTAAATTTTTTCTAAAAGCTAAACGGAAAAGGTATAAGTATCGATTGGTCAATTTTCTTTCGTTTACATTCCGTATGTAGCTTAGGGGGAGAAAATTGAAAAACGAAAAATAGTGTTTGTGGGTTTTTGTTAAAATGAAAATCCAAAAATAGAGTTTTCATTTTAAGGGGGAGAAAATAGAAAAATACAAAAACATTGAAAAATAGAAAATACAAAATCATTGAAAAATGAGAAATTGATCCGAAAAAATTGGGAAATGATTATACATTGACTTATATTTCTGATTCATGGATAAAATAGATGAAAAAACCATAATATCATTGCTCGATGTGCTTGGTAGACTCGGCATTAAATCAGAAAGTATTCAAATGTGATATTCAGTAAATTCAAATGCTTGACCAAGTGGACAACATCTTGATGCATATTTCAAGATATCAAGAAAAAGATATGTGACAAAGAAAATGAGAAGTCACTGTGTATACATGTGTTTATTTTGCAAAGATTTAAACTTGTTTGATTTTCTTTATTTTGTCAAACGATCAGACTTTCTCTGCGTGTCCACAAGACCGACTTGATTGTTGTTCGTTTGACGTTCTGCTTTATTTTCTTTGGTGTTTCGTATAACTCATCGGAATTTCTTTGCGTGTACGGGAGTACCGACCTGATTGTTGTTGGATTATACAATTTCAACTTGTTTTTATTTTCTTATTTTGTTAAATCCGAGGCCTTATCTGCGTATTGAAAGATCAACGTTAAGGTAGACGATTTAACATTCTTATTTCTTTTTGCATGGAACACAGTTGACTGTATCATAAATACAAACATTATGTGATTAAATCACAAATGAAATCACAAAGTGTGATAAGCAAATACATATCTGAGTATGTCTGATAGTGTGGGGTACACTGGTCAAAGCAATCTAAATCAATACAATAACATATCCGATGTTATGAGTATGATTGTGCCTGAGTTTAAGATGGACAAATTATACCAGCAAACAACATGACTTGTGTGCTGAAGTAATTGAAATTGAAATGTTAAGTTCAACATGTTATGTCCAATATGACACAAAAGACAAAAATAGTGTCTGATTCAGTATTGCATTTATGTTTAATATCTAAAAAATCAATAAGATTTTAGGTGTGTTTTAGCATAAATTTAGAAAAATTAAGAAGATGTTAGGTGTTTTTAGCATAAATTTAGAAAAATAAAAAAGATTTTAGGTGTGTTTTGATATAAAGTTTCAAAAAGCCAAAAAGATTTTGTTTCTTATTTACTTTTTCGACCGATCGATACACGATACGAAATCAAAATTTCAAAACTATATCTTGGATTCTTGAAGAAAAGTTTTGCACCAAGATTAAATTAATTTTCAAAAAGAAATAGGAAAGCCGCGTTTCTGTCTTCTGAAATTACAGGTTCTGTGTGACAAAACTCAAGCATGGTGAAAAGGGGAGTATGTAATATCTTTCACAAGTGGATCTTGAAGTTCAAAGATTGTTCAAGATTGATCCAGCCATGCAAGCTCTATTTCTGAAAAGAGTTCAAGTTGAGGATCGGACGTAATGATGCTGAAGATTGAAGATTGAAGACTGAAGTTTTGTTAGATAGATAGATAGCTTGATACACTACACGTTAAGGGGGAGTTTGTTAGAGCATATTCCTATGCTTTGATATGTCTCGTGTATTGTATCTAGACTAGAGCGTCTTTGTGAGTCATATAGTTAACATACCAAGATGGCCGTACCATATGGTACGTCGTACCAGTTGGTATGGGCGTACCAAGTGGTACGCCAGTTAGTATGTAAGTGACTATAACTAGTTTGTGTTAGAGAGAGTTAAGGAGTTGTGTCATTCCTATCTCTTAAGTGTGTGTAAACAGAGTGTGTTCTCTCTCTCTCTCTAGATCATGTAACCTCTCTTTGTGAAATCAATAAAGCAAAGCTTTATTTACTTCTCGTGTTACTTGTTTGACTAAATCATGCGGTAGTATGATCCATCCGTGGTTTTACAAGTTGCAATCAGCCAATCAGGTATCATCATAAAAAAAAACCTAAAAATTGATGGCCAGTTAACTTGAAGAGTAGGAAGAAAAAAATTAATGCAAGAAGGGTGAAAAAAAACACCTTAAAATTTTAGGAGGGAAAATTGACACTGATACCCTCTATACATCTTTAAGTTGCGTTGACACCAACACTGTAGGAAGTCAAATTGGAGGTCTAGAGTGATGTACAGAAGCTAAAAAGGAAGCTACTAACCATTATAACAAATACTGGTTTGCACTGCAGCCTCAATTGATTGAAGATGTAACTCTAAAAATGATAAACACAAGGACACTTAGAAATTAAAAGAATTACAATCTACTTACACCCTAACACCACGAGTTTGTCTTCAATTGTTTGGTCTCTGTGATAAGACATAGCAAAAATACATAATTAAAACAATAAATGAATATATTAACTATATCCATGTAACATCCCAAATTTCTATAAACGTATATAAATAACAAGAAAATAGAAATACACGTATAAATACATGTCTTAATAGTTAAACATGTGAATTATAAGTAAAAATATGTTTGAACATCAAAAAGGAAGTTATAATTGATAAAAACGTATATATTCATGGAAATACGCGTTTATAATTATCGTTATAAGTATCCAAAGGCTTAGAAGTTATTAAAAGTATAACCTAATATGATCTATAACATACTTTGATAAGTATTATAAAGCTTGAGGGGCTAAAACATAATTTAGTAATAATAAATAAATAAATAAATATATAAGTATATATATGTTATCGTATGAATCCCGAGCCTTAGAAACCTTAGAAAATGTTAGAAATATGTCCCATAATGTTTTGGTACATAAAATGATAAAACTATAGAAGTTTGATAGGCTAAAATGCACCAAACCAAACAACAAGGGCTAAATATGTAATAAAACAAAACCTGGCCGGAAACAGAGGATCTAGCGTACCGCGTAGAACCTCCCACAACTGGCGCGATACGCGTAGAAGCCAGGATCAGCAGAATTATGACCAGGTTCGAAATTTGCCACGTTATTCGACTTGGGGCTCAAGAATTGGATCATTACGCGTCAATTTTTGGAGATTAGTAACCATGGATCATGTAAGAACCTTAGGACGCACCTAATAGTATAAATAGAGGGCTCAATTAGACAGAAACTTGCACCAATTCATGAAAACTTAACCCGAAAACCCTCTTTTCTGCCGGAATCTTCGTTGGAGCAATACAAGCAAACGGAGAGGAATCAAGAGCTGAATTTTTGCAGTAAAGCTTCTTTTGGTATTAAAATAACCTCTTTCAATTTTGGCTAAATCGATCTCTAAGAATGTTTTCTAAATATGTGTTAATATTAGGGTTCTTGAACTTGTTTTGTGAAAATTGGGTGATCGGGTGGAATTAGGGTCTAAATATTTGTAAGTAATCCTAAAATAATGCGTTTTAAGAAAGACCTAAGTTTATTTTACAACTGGAAAATGTTTGGTAAAGGTTTTGTTAACAGATCAAAATTAGGGTTTTCATAACGTTATTCTACCCAAATTGAGTAAACGGTGTTGAATTAAGCTTTGATATTAAATGCTATTATAAAATGTTATAATGAATAATAACCTAAGTTGGTTTGAGATAAAAATGAGTTTTGATAATAAAACGAGAGATACATGAAATCAGGGTTTCTAAAGATGATTAATTAATATAAAATAATCCGGAGGGTATGGGGACTTGATTTTTGATCTTATAACATGTTTTTATATATAATAAATATATATGAGCTTATATTTGATAAATAATAAAGTATTGAAATATGCCGAGTTAATCGGATATTTAGAAGTTCGTGGGGACCGGAAGGGTAGGCACCTGTACTCTAGGGTTTCTGGCAAAGCGGGGGGTGTCGCATAAATCCTAGCTGGGAACTGGCATACCTCACTGGGCGATCCCGGAGTTGAGCGTTTACTCTATAGGAATGCGCGTCTTCATATTATCAATAAAAAGGTTATTATGCCTGTAAGGGCATTCTGGTCATTTTGGCCTTAAAAGAGATAAACCCCAATAAAATGTTATTAAGATAATAAGAGATAAATAAACATAGATATTATTTATAATAACCTTGCATTAATGCAATCCGATACACGATTAGGTTAATTATGGACCATAACAAAGACTCTGTCTGAATAACTAGATTAAAGAGATAAGGTGAGTTTCTACGAGCCCTACTTTTACATAGTGAGTCCTATGAGGCCACTATTAATTGTTTTAAATGTTTTCGGGCTGGTATACATACACTATTTGTAAAAATATATTCAAGATAATTGTGACTTGATATATACGTGTTATATGATGAAGTTGTTGCTAAATTGCTTATACGTGTTATACAATTATGTTGATTATAATGTGATGTGTATATACTTGCTTTGAAATTAGGTGGCCAAGTGACAAGGGAGTTGTTAGTAAACGTTTAGTGAATATGTATGATTATATAAGAACAGTTGATGCATTTGTCTTATATTAATATGTGGTGGATACGCCTCTGGTACATCCTATATATATATATATATATATATATATATATATATATATATACATAATAGTACAAGTTACCCGGTATATTGGAAGTATGGAGGATACGCCGCTGGTACATCCTGTATACATACACCTACGGTAAATTGGGGGATGTTCATTTGTTGCAGTATATGAATGCCTTATCACTGTTTAATAACAAACCTAAAGCATCTGGTTATTTAACTAGGGGTAGGTAGTATACATGATCAAAGATTAAGTCATTAAGACGAGAAAATGACCTAATAGAGTTAAGTATAAAGTTGGTGGTTAGAGTTGAGGAATCGTTGTTGCTCCAATGGGGGTGCCCTAGAGTACCGTGTACGGACGGCGCTGCTTCTCCAATGGGGGTGCCCTAGAGAATGTAGTGTCAGGTTTTCTCATAGGAAGAGTCGGTAACCCAGATGATAAGCCTAGGGTTGCTGGTAAGAATGAGGAGTCGTTGCTGCTCCAATGGGGGTGCCCTAGAGTACCGTGTACGGGCGGCGCTGCTTCTCCAATGGAGGTGCCCTAGAGAACGCAGTGGCAGGTCTTCTCATAATACAAGAGTCGGTTAAATATTGTGACCTAGAAGTTAAGCCTAGGGTCACGGTTAAGGTCATCGGATAAATATAGTGTCCAGAAGTTAAGCCTAGGGTCACGGTTAAGGTCATCGGATAAATATAGTGTCCAGAAGTTAAGCCTAGGGTCACGGTTAAGATAGTGTGAAATATTATCATAATGATTTTGTGTTAGGATTTCTATGTGAAATATAAATGTGTTGTGAAAACCAGGTAAACACCTAGAATGATTTTGAACTAAACAGTAGAACTCATCAGCGTAAGGTGACTTTTTAAAAGTATGTATGCTAGGTTCTGACGCACCCATGGGCCAAGCTTGCGATTACGCTCTAGGAGGAGACGGTGAAGACGCTGGTGGCTGAGAATAAATTATCTTATGTTTTAGTTTACCTTATGTTTAATATATCGTATGTTATGTTTATGCTTTCGCTGTGTAAGAATCGTCAAGAGAGTTATATAAATAAAAGTTTTAATTTCCCCTGTTTTTGTGATCTCTGATTAAATCATGTGTTGATGAGTAAATCCGACGACGTGGCGCCGACCCGCAAGGGGCCGGGCGTCACAATCCATTTGTTCCATCTCATGAAAATTGTTATATTTTCTCGGTTGAACACTATTCAATTTGAAAATGTACCTAAAGGCTCAATGTCACATATATTGGTTGTGTTTTTGCATACAAAATCTAAAACAACTTCACCTAACTGTAAGTTCATGTAAGCCAAAATAGTACATCTCAGTAGTTCATAGATATGATACCAACCCTAATAAATAAACATGAGCAATAAAGAACAACTGAAGGGGACAGTGAACTCAAAAAGTGTTGGTGATTTATTATGATTCGAAATAGCCTTCCCCAATCAATTCGTCGCCCAAATCTATAACCGATTGCAAATCAGGCTTTCAATTAGTACCATTGTTCATAAATAAAGACAAACAAGAACAAAAAAAGTCGAAGATTTACCTCCTTATGACGTTGTATTTGTGTTTGCGTGATCTGGTAGTAACATCGGAAGGTGTGGTAAGGTAGCTATAGTGTTTCTATCTACTGAGAATAGTTTTATTTTGATGAAGATGAACAGAGTCGATGAAGTCGTCAGTATGTCTCGCATCGATGCCAGATGCTACCGTGGGCAGCATTGAGTTGCAACTGAGCATTGGCGGGAGTGAAAAAAGTAGGCAAGGCTTTTTGGCAGTGTAGAAAGAGTAATGGGTACACAACCTGAAAACCTATCAAGATCAACATAAAGAATTCATAGGATTTGTTAATCGAGGATTTAAAAATCCTAGAAATAACATCCTTAGGTCGATATTGTCCCAGAAATAACATCCGTACGATTCCGTTCTGTCATGGCCGGAGGAATAAGATCCACATCCTCTTTCTATGAGAGAAACGTTAATAGTCTGACAAATAAGCAAAACTTAGTTCTTAAAATCAATAGTTCTTCAATATGTGGCAATTAGAACCCAAAATTAATTAGAAACATAAGTGATGGAAACGAAATCTACTGCTCAACCATAAAATCTACTACTTTACATAGCATCAAAGAAAAATACTTACCTTTGATGGTTGGCATTCTTTGAAGAACTGAGTGAGAGAGAGAGAGAGAGAGAGAGAGAGAGAGAGAACCCACATTGCATTTGAACATCTGAATTAAGAGACATAGTTAGGGGTATAATCGAGAGACATGTTTCTCTCTCTCTCTAGAGCTGTATAAAGTAGGTCAAAGGTATTTTTGAAGTTTTAAAAATTCAAAATTTTGTCCGCCCAGTTAAAAGAACAATTCACATAGGAACGCAATTGTAATAGATGCATCATGCATCAAAGGGTTGTATTTAAAGCTTTAATAGTTATACCTCTTAAAATTAAGAGTTTTTCAAAATGATCATAATTCTTAAAAAAAAAATGCATTATATATTACTATAGATATGGGTTTTGTTAGTGTGTGTTACATATTATTTGGTGATGCGAAATGGATTATATATATATATATATATATACATATATATATATATATATATATAAGTATTTGTGTGGATATAAAATGAGCGTCTTGATAAACTCTATATTTGTGAAAAATATACATATATAAATAGTATATTTATCATTGTCACGGTATAAATATTTTATGTTTGGATAAATA
>JBCNJP010010911.1:0-19414 GCA_039602395.1 Deinandra increscens subsp. villosa
TAAATAATTATGTAATCATCAGGTTATGTTCAGCAGAAAAGAAGAAAACATCAACGTAAGGAATGTCCATTACAAAGCATAAACAAGTCTTGCTTACTGAATTAAGAGTAGCATCAACTTTGAAAAGTAGTGTTAAAGATCTGAATGAAAAATGAAGTTACAATATCATTTTCAGAACTACATACTACTGTAACTAGAGCCACCACCAAGAATATCTTCAAGTGAAACATTTCCTATATCCTGTCTGATTAGTGATGGTTTAGCTTCCTTTAAGGTAGCTTCCGACAATGTTGTTGTCACAGCTATGCATCTGCAACCAGAACAAGCATTCAAGTTTATTCTTATATATACATGAACTATAGGTGTAAAATGGGTAGGTTAGATAAAGTGTCAAAACCAAAAAATATTACACAGCTTGGTGTGGTCCATCAATACAGTTTTTTAGCTTTAGAAAATAATTAATATATTAAATATGATTGCAAAAACTATGCTATCAAAATTATAGTTTAACCTATTAGATTTTAGCATCAATACGCTTGACACAAACAACCCATTTAACCCATTCGTGATAAAGTATAAGTATACAAGTGCAATAAAATTTTGCAAGTAATGTGAATACATGTTGATGAATCAAATAATAACTTGAACTGAACGAAGATCAAACACCTTTACCTCATTTCTGCAGCTTCGGCAGCTTGCACACCAGCTAATGCATCTTCAATTACAATACACTGTGAAAATAAGTTTGGATATTAAATATCAAACAAAAAAAGGCAAATCAAAGGTTTTTATCAATGTGCTTAAATGATAAAGTTTGAACTTATTTTTTAGGCGGTAACATTGCCGTGCATAAAAGGTAGCGGGGAAAAGAAATACGTAAAATATTGTAAATCATTAAGTCAAAAGCTTATAATTGTAGAGAACCGTGACCATAAAATATATCAATCTAAACTTTCACACTTAAGTGAAGGATTTGTTCAGAAATCTCATATTAGGGAACAAAATAATATAACCTGAAATGATACCATGAAAAAATAATAATAAAAAAATTGCCTAAAACACAAGTTTACCTCGCTTGGGGGGACATTCAAAATCTTTGAGGCAGCTATGAATATATCAGGAGCAGGCTTCAAATTTTCAAAAGCATCAGCAGACACAATAGCATCAAACCTGATATGGTGAAATTAAGATAAACTGGAAAACGAGTACCACATATATTATAAAACAGAAAAAGCATCAGCAGACACAATAGCATCAAACCTGATGATGGTGAAACAGAAAAAGGTAAAAAGTAAAAGCAAAACAAGAAAGAGCTGATAACCAGATTTAGCATGGTGGAATTGAAGTATTTTTATCTAAGGTTATGAAAAGGAGGGAGTGATAACAAAGCACTGTTCACTAACTTTACTTCAAAAGTCAAACCATATATTATATCAGTTTTGAACCTGATAACTAAATTTACTTCAAAAGACAAAATATCTTTCTATATAATTATGGAATGGAGGGAGTGATTGATAAAGCACTTTTCACAATGAAGGCAGTTCACTGTTATAGCAGCTACAAATAAAACTCAAGTCAAAATGATCAATTCTAATGAAGATAACTTACATTGATAATGACAAGCCAGCAGCAGCTAAGTTTGCATCAACTTTGATTCTGTCGGCGCTAGATGCTACCGCTACTTTGAGGCCACTTTTTTTACACTGATAATAGCATAATTAGAAGATATGACACTGAGGTAGAGTGAAAAAATATTAAACATGTATTTGTTGGTCGAAGAATACCTCAGTAATAAGTTCAAGTGCACCAGGAAAACCTATCCCAGAGTTTGGTTTTGCATACTACATAAGATATCAAAATTCGACATTAACTAAGCAGTAGTATCTTGGAAAAAAAAGTGGACTTTTGGGCAAGAAAGTACAAAAACCTTCTAATGTAAACCAGCATAGACGAATTAAAGGTCTTATTTAGATATATCTAGCTAAACACTTGTCTAGGGTGAAGGGAACCAAAAAAACGTAAGCATGTTAAAAGAGGAGAAAATTGTGTAGTTCAATCACCTTATCTAGATATATCTCAAAAAACCGCTTCTTAGCTGCCTCAGGGTTAAAATCTGCAACGCCTTTTACAGAAGCAACACCACCAAGAAAGTTTGCTTCACCTGCTCCAAATTTTAAATACTCAAATATGGACCAGATGTGTGACAATGTAAAAAGACAAATTGAAGATAAAAAAAAATATCTAATACGAGTACGGGAAGAAAAAATTTATATATAATTATCAAAAAGCAAAAGACTTCGAATCTAGCGCTTTCCAATTCAAATAAACAACCAATCCCATTTATATTACCCGTATTTTTTTCTACTTTGTAATACTTGTACATTAGTCCAATTATTGTCTTGTTGGTCTTTTTGTCAAAGCCAAAAGAGGCATGTGTGATGGCTTAAGCCATGCCCACCTCCAAGTGTGCGTTACACAAATAATCCAAAAATATGGACCAGATGTGTGACAATGAATGCGAGTTTTATTTTGAGATTGATTGAATGAATGGGTTAGTGCACCTTGCACCTTCGACAACTATGCATCCCAGTATAATGATTAAGTTTATAGGTCATAATCATTGGTTGTTTTTCAGCCCATATAGATGTCATGCTTCTTCAAAATGAAATCAACAAAGATGTAACTTTTTGAGTTCTTACTGTCCATACAATTTTACAAGGCTTTTGAATGTTGATGTCCTTTATTAATAAGAAATGAAATAAGCTTTTCGATCAAAATAATGCTTTTTGTTACAGTCGTTGGAATTAATTGTTTTTAGAATGAAGCAAGAGAGGTTGATTGCCGCCATTTTCCCTTTAACAGTATACAACAGTTAAAACCTGTATCACGCTAATGATGCATAGGAAACAACCATTTAAATGCAGAAGATGCATAGATAGAAAAGGCTAACGATTCTCCATAAGCTACTAATAAATTTACAAACATTTCTGTTAAAGTAATAATATATTAGCGTATTATATTCTTCTTATTATATATTTGCTACTGGGGTCTGTTATTGACTTATTGTTGTTTGTTAGTATTCAAACCCTAAATAAAAGACAACAATAGCTTAATATATATCAGAAACCTTACCAGTACCCATAAATGGCACAAAATCTTCAACGGTAACCTGAACGCCCATTTCCGCAAACACATCAACTGCAGCCAACCTTGACGACTCTTCACTATTGCACAATACTCCATCCATATCAAACAAAACCGCAGAAACCTTAGCCCAATCTCTGCGTTCTTTCTCCTCCACGTTCACATCCACCTTCAGACTAGCCCTAGCCATCAATCTCGAACTGCCGGTTCCGCTACGCGAGAGTACAATCACTTTAGACTGCCATCGGAGAAGAATACTAGGCTTGCGGAGTGATCTCGAGCTCGATAAGAAGCTCGAGAACTGAGATTGGGATGAAGACGAAGATGAGTTAAGCGGATTCGCCAACAATTTCAAGGACATTGTGTGTGTGAGTGTGTGTGTGTTTTGGTGGTGAGTGGCGGGGAGGGAATTGGGAGTTTTGGATCAAGTGTTGTTGAAGTTATGGTTTAAAACGTTTTTGTGATTTATCAAAAGGTCACCAAACTATTTGTAATGTTGCAAGACTAACCCTTAAAATAAAGATATTGACAACTTACGACATCTTTGTTTTATCTTCTATAAAATCTCGCAATTTATTCGATTAAACGTTCGTTATTCGATTAAACGTTCGTGGTAACTAGTTTTCGAGGATTCAGTGTGTTGCCACGGGGATAACGCGAGAGAAAAAATGTCTTAATATGCTAAATACGTCAAAAAACAAAAACCTAAAACAATGAAACACTACAGAAAAAAATAATGTCCGACAAAAAAATCACTTTGATACTATTATATAAAAGGACAAAGCTATAAAAGGACAAAGCACTGTAGCTACTATTCATTGAGGTTTTCTATTGTTTTATGGTGTAGTACCATAACATGGCAAAAGTTTTTGTCATAAATAAAATTTAACATTCTAGAAGGCACGTAGGGCCTAAACCTCGCAAACACTCCTTCAATCGTCAGTATATACTTGAAATACTCTTAGATAGTACTTGATTTACTTGTCATGGTATGAAGGCAAGGCACTACATGGGTGTGATTGCGGTTGCCTTGCTTCATGGTCACTCCTTTTATGTTCACTTTAGTATGATATGTGTCACACCCCCAATAATCCACCCGTAGAGTATCACCGTATTGGGGACGTGACATACCAGGATCTGAGTCACCAGACATACCGAACATACTATATGCATAAAAAAACGTTTAAAAGTTCAGAGTTTAAAGTTCTTAGCATTTATCAAAACAGTTTTAGTACGGAAGCGTAAAACAAACATAATAAGTTTCAAAAGTTTAACGCGCACACGGCGCCCAATAGTTTGAATGTTTAACCAAACATGCAGAGTTATGAATGAACCATGATTCCCTAAGTGTGCTCCTTAGCGTGTTCCTAAGGTCATGAGAAGAAACATACTAAAATGCGTCAACACAAGGTTGGTGAGTTCACAGAGTTTAAATGAAAGAGTTGGATAATCTTTATCAAACCGTAAGTTAACCGATTAGTCTCGACCAGACATAATCCGAAAGCGGAATACCGATCCTAAAGTAATTAATATACCTTTTGATAGCTAGTCCATGCTTATTATAACCCAATAGTAGCCATGTACCCATTACTTGACTCAATGAAACTACCTCCCCCTCATGCATTTGCCGATCAATTGTAACATCCCAAGATTCAGATAAACTCGTAAGTGGTAGTTAATATAATAACTATGCTTATCATATGTACTTGGAATCTTAGTGAATGCATATTTATATGATATATGTGCTAGATATAAGTTATATGTGTATATGCATGATAATATAAGTGAATACGTAGTTGCAAAGATAAGAAATGGATAAATATGTGATAATATATGTGATTAGGATAGTATAAATGCATGAGAAATATTTATTTGATGAATATATATGTGATAGTACATGTTTGAGTAGCTAGCATCAAGAGGATGCTTAATGGTAAGTAAAAATAAAAGTAAGAGGGTCAAAAGTGTAATTTATGTAAAGTTAAGAATACTTACAGGTATTGTACGTATTATAAGTTCCCCGAGGCTTATAAACCACTATAAACATACCCTAAAGTGATTCGGTACATAAAATGATAGGTATTGTAAAGTTAGAGGGACCAAAGGTGTAAATAATGAAAGTATATATATATATATATATATATATATATATATATAATTATAAAAATAAATACGTATGTATATGTATGTTATCGAGAGTGCCCGAGCCTTAGAAACTTTATTAATTATGCTTTATAATAGTTCAGGGGTTAAAAATAGCAATTGGGAAAGTTCTGGGCTAGTTAAACACATTATAGAACCTCAGGGACCAAAATTGCCAAATGCCGAAAGTACCTCGCGGTACGCGAAGGGAGAGGGGGAAACCTTCGCGTACCTCCGCCCAATTTCAAACCAGAAAACGACATTTTCAACTTGTGCAGCACGTTTTGACGAATATGACTCTGTATACGTGTTGATTTCGAGCATGAGTCACCCTAGACACGTGTAGGGACCCTAGACGCACCCTACTAGCATAAATACACCCTCCAATCGGCCGAATATCCTCCCCAATTTCTGAATCCAAACCCGAAAAACCCTATATTCGAACCAGAAGCTTCACGGGTCGATTTCTCTCATACCGTAAAGAGTTAGTAGCCGAAATTCTGCATTCAAGCTTCTATAGGTATGATCTAAAGTAACCTCTTTCGGTTTTGTCTAAATCGATTCCTAAGTATGATTTTTCAAACTATGCTCAAATTAGGGTTCTTGAGCTTGTTTGGGTAAATTTGGATGATCGGGTGGGAATTAGGGTCTGAATTTTGGTAGGTCATCCTAAAATGATGTGTTTTAAGAAAGCCCTAAACTTTTTCACAAAAAGAAAAGGTTTGGTATGATTTTTAGAAGCGGGTCAAAATTAGGGTTTTCTATACATGGTTTTGATAAAATTGAATTATCGGGCTTGATTTAAGGTTCCATCTCTTGAAGGATATCATAAGATGGTATTATAACAGAAGCCCTAGGTTTATTTGATGAGAAAAAGAGTTTTAATGTTAATTTGGGAATTATGTCAAAATTAGGGTTTTGGAAGGTAATTGTCAAGTATTGGGATGACCATAATGTATTGGATGTTGATTTTTGGTATTAGAGCATGTTTACATATATATTAAATATATATGAGTTCAAATTTTGATAATTAATAATTAAGCTACTCGGTGCAACGATTGTAGTAATTCCGCCTCATGGTCGTCAATGACGCCTACACGGCCGGTAACGATCGTCACCAAATTACAAACCCCGTGACTATTCCTCATAGTAATTCCGCCAAAATGATCGGTCATGAAGAAACACGAGCGGTAAACGTTAAGGAGCAAAGACTTGAAAAAGATATAACAAATTATGTAAAGGGGGGGCAAAATGGTCATTTTGACTATTAAGGGTATTAACCAATAAAGAGTTGGGTTTTGGATAATGGGATAAGTCTTAAATGTGATTTGTAACCTTTAGGATGTCTTGATAGGGATATTACATTAAAGGCATTAAGAAACTGATTCACAAGAACTTAACCCAAGAATAATAGCTTCGCAAAGCTAAGGTGAGTTCCATGAGCCCACTTTTAAATATTTTAAATGTCTTAAACGTTTTTGGGCTGGCATACATACTATGTTATGAAAAGTGTTTCCAAATGATTATAAGTGTTGTTAAGTGTTATTGTTCATTTGGATTGACTATATGATATTATGCATGTGAATTAAGTATGATGTGTTATGTGTTATACTCTGCTATGATATTAAATGTCCAAGTGATGAGGGAATTGTTAATAGACGTATAGTGAGTATGTAGGTATATACGAGAACTAATGATACATTTGCTTTATATATTATGTGGTGGATACGCCGCTGGTACTTCCTATATATAAGCATAATAATATTAGTTACCCGGTATATCAGTAGTGTATAAACTCTAGTGGTAAATTGGGAAACGATCATTAGTTGCAATATATGAATACATTATCACTGTCTACTAATAAACCTAAGGCTCTTAGATATTTGATTAAAGGCAGGTAGTGGTATTGTGGAGGTTGGGGATTGCTAGTAAGATACTCGTTATTAAATGAGTTGAACAGGTTAAATAAAGCAATCCGTAAGGTCATGGAGTGGATAGTATAGATGGGGCTCATGAAATAGGGAGACAAAAAGGGTAGTATTTCTCTAGCCGGTATACGGAAGGGCCTACGTAAGGTAGTGAGACTGACCATATCGGGATGCCTGGATGGGAAGGATCTGTTTTGTAACATCCCACATTGGTGGAGAGGAGAACTAAACATCGCTTTATAAGGGTGCGGATACCTCCCCCACCAAGACGCGTTTTAAAATCCGTGAGGGGCGAATGCCTGAGGGCATGCCGGCTGCCAAAGCGGACAATATCTTGGTTGCGACGGGTTTGGGCTGTTACAGATGGTATCAGAGCCGGTCGTCGGCCAGTGTGCCAGCGAGGACGCTGGTCCCCTAAGGGGGGAGGATTGTAACATCCCACATTGGTGGGGAGGAGAACTAAGCATGCCTTTATAAGGGTGTGGATACCTCCCCCACCAAGACGCGTTTTAAAACAAGCCCAGACCCGTCGCAACCAAGATATTGTCCGCTTTGGCAGCCGGCATGCCCTCAGGCATCCGCCCCTCACGGTTTTAAAACGCGTCTTGGTGGGGGAGGTATCCACACCCTTATAAAGGCATGCTTAGTTCTCCTCCCCACCAATGTGGGATGTTACATGTTTGACAGTCGACAATACTATCCTACCCTAAGGTGTACTTGATAACCACAAGTGACCAGAGATTCTTTAGGCTACTCCGGGGTAGCAGATAAAGAATGAGGCATAGCAAGATATTGCTAGTGCAAGGAATATTAAATTTAATTAACTAGGAAGGTTTATGGGTTTAATGTTCCTGTTTGAATAGATTCCTAGTTATGTGTAAATTCTGATGTGTTGTATAATTCTGTTATGTTTTATACTTATTAAAAGTTTACTATGGGGTCAAGAAGACCGGGAGAACTTGATTTGTCTTGCAGATCAAGAAAGAGTTTTTAGAAACTTAGAACTCACCAGCGTAAGCTGACTTTTTAAGTATGTATGTCAGGTGATGGTGAGACTTCTGGAAGTAAGGATAGGACTTTGGTGATAAGGAAATGAATGGGCAAACAATCAAGAGGAAGCTTGTTGGACCGCTGGCATAGACCTAGATAGTTAAAGTTTATGTAATATTTAGTTTACTGTTGTAACTTGGCAATACGAATAAAGTTTTTAATATTTCCGCTGCGTTAGTATCTCTGTTATACCATGTGTTCTTAGGTAAATCTGACACGTGACCCCTCCTAGAGCCAAGTCTGGGTGTGGGCGACACATCAATGGGAAAAAACTTAGGATAATATAATATCCGTCTCCACTCCCTAGAAGGCGAGTGGGGCTAGAGCGACAATTCGGAGCAGGGCTTGTCAGACCCAGTAGATCTGCTAAATATTTCCCCGTTATCAAACTGATATTCATGGTACGCTGCAGAATGACTTTTATGATTTGGCAAATTGAATCTCGCTATGGTCATAATATAGTATATTAATTAAAAGAGTGTTTATGAAAACGTAACGTTACCGCATGTCTTCTCCCCCAGAAAGTGAGACAAGTAAAAGTAGGACTGTAAACTCACCTTAGGGTGAAAATTTTAGTATTCCGAACTGATACGTGCTAGATTTTACATATTATTTATATAAAAAATCCTCAGTTTCGTACACTTATGTTAACAAATCCATTCGAAGTGATACTTAATTGTGATAAACTTGGAATTGTAGGTTTAAACGAAGAATTGGTTCAAATAGCCAAGATTTATGTCAAAATTGAACTCAGTTCTGAATACGAAACAAAAGCAACACGGGAATGAAGCAACCGGTCCGATCAAGAAATGAGTGATAACATAAACAAACTCCAAGGCAAAGCGCGTACAAGTCAAAAGTTGAAGGCAAAAATCTTGTGCACTCAATTCATGTGGGTCATTTAAGATTGTGAAAAGAAAAAATATATATATATATATATATATATAAGAAAAAAAGAAGAAAAAAAAGGAGGAGCAATTATCTACAGACGGTGGGTAGTAACATATTCTTCACATGTGCTATTCAACTTTGTAAATTGGTGAATTACAATTCGTCGGTGGGAAGCAAGATCCATAAAATATGGGTGGAATAGTTTCCCACATGTGCATATGACTGCAATTCTCAATTCTTGCAATCTTTGGAGATTCCTAAATTTGTACTATAAATAGGCCCTCGTGGCTTCAACAAAAGGGACACATTTTCCTTAGTTTTCTCTTGAAAATTTCTCCACAAATAATTGTCTTAAATAAGTTTTGGGAGTCTTAGGAGGATTAGGGAGGTTTAAGCGCCTCTCGAGAACTCCAAAATATTCTCTGAACGTTCGAAGTATTCATCCATTTCTAGTTTGTAAGTTATTCTAATTATGTTTATAGCCATAATGTTAGGCTAAGTGCTTTTATTAGTTTCAACATTTGGGCTCCGTTCTATATTATTAATTCAATGCTTTTTATGAAATAATCATGCGAGTTTATTATTAATTAGTTTGGTTTGTATAACTTCTTATTCTTCAAATCCAAAATGATCTCGAATTCAAATTGGATTGTTAATAAAATGGAAAATTGGATTTAAATAATCCCATGTTTTGCCTATTGGCAAATAATAATCCGTCTTTTAACATTGGCAACTAGCAGTCCCACATTTACACTTATTTGTTTTCACTGGTCCCTCCGTTAAAAAAGTTAACGGAGTTAACTTTTTCACCAAACTTTTCTCAACCCCAATTTTTGATCCACCATAACTTCTTCAATTCTTGATGAAAATTCAATCCGTAAGTTGCTATGAACTCGTGACGAAAAACCGAACAAGACTAGATCCATATTGCCTAGGTTTTAAATAGGTTATGATGATGAACAAAAGCATCAAAGTTATGACTTTTTCATGACTTTGAATAAAACTTTGAGCATCAAATCCATTGTGTTTGTGATATTGATCGATTCCAGCAGATTTGACATGTTCTCACGAGTCTATAGCAAGTTACGAAATTTATTTTCATGGAGTTTTGATCGGATTTCAAATTTCACAACTTCATGGTTTTCATGAAGCTTCAACAATGGTAGATTGATCAATTCTCAATGGTTTTCAATGATTCTTGTTGCTATAGATTCGGTTTATGATCACAAATGTGTTAGTGAAATCAATTTTGAAAATCATTGATAATTGATCAACTCACCATTGTTGAAGCTTCATGAAGAACATGTTCATAATTATAATCTATTTAAAACCTAGGCAATATGGATCTAGTTTTGTTCGGTTTTTCGTCACTAGTTCATAGCAACTTACGGATTGAATTTTCATCAAGAATTGAAGAAGTTATGGTGGATCAAAGATTGGGGTTGAAAAAAGTTGGATGAAAAAGTTAACGGAGTTAACTATTTTAACGGAGGGACCAATGAAAACAAATAAGTGTAAATGTGGGACTGCTAGTCCACAGACAAATGGCCAAAGTGAGAAAATAATCCAAACACTCAAGGATATGCTAAGAATGTATGTGATTGATTTCAAACACAATTGGGATGAACATCTCCCACTTGTCGAATTCTCCTATAACAATAGTTATCACACAAGCATTAAAAATGCACCATTCGAGGCACTTTATGGAAGAAAGTGCATATCCCCGCTTTGCTGGAAAGAGATTGGTGACAGTCAGTTGACTGGTCTCGAACTAATCTTTGAAACGACTGAAAAAGTATCTCAAGTCCGCAACTGACTGAAAGCTGCCAGAGATAGGCAAAATAGTTACACCGACAATCATTGCAAACCCTTTTCCTTTGAAAAGAATGATCGCGTCATGTTAAAAGTGTCGCCCTAAAAAGGTGTCATTAGATTCGGCAAACGAGGAAAGCTCAACCCTCGTTACATTGGTCCCTTTGTGTCACACCCCGGTCAACAAATTCGGGTGTGAACGAGAATGAAATCATAGTCGAGGATACATAGAACGGCTTCTAATAATTTCAAATCTCATAAAAAACATCACATCATTTCATTGCATCGGAAAGAGTAGTGGAAACGATAATGTCTTACATTTGAAAATCATAAAGTCTTAAATTAGTATTAAAAACATTTTATTGGGATAGTTGGGACTATGACTCTGTAAGCAGGTCCGATAGCATGTTGAAGCCCCATTTGCATGTCTTCCATAAGTTGCATCAATTACCTAAGAAATCATGAGTTTAAAAGGGTCAACATAAAGTTGGCGAGGTTCACAGGTTTATGACTCTACGTTTAAAGTTGGTAAAACAGTTTCTGTAACACCCCAACCCGGTATTAAGGTTGACGTGTCACTATTACAGAGTCAGAGACAAAAAGACATTTTATATAATATCCGAAGGAGTTTACAAAATATCCGATCTTATACAAAAAGGTTCATTATCGTACATTACTATTTAAAAGCTATTTTATAAGCTAAGTTGACTTTACTCTCTCCACACATCCCCCCTTTAGCTCTGGAAACCTGTTGCACATAAAAGAAATGCGAAGGAGCAACATGCCTAGCACAGAATAATAATAGGGAATGATAATGAATATTTAAGATCCAATTACAGAATAATGATCATTAAGATCCAGATATCAAGAACGTGTCATATCATAAGGAAAGGAAATACCCATCGAGCCGAATAATAATATACATAATATAACAGGCGGAACCGGGTAGCTAGCCCGAGAACCGATGTGAATTGGTGTATGGGCATTCATACCAATCCAACCACCAGAAGTAATAATATCCTAGGACCAGTCCATACGCCTCGAAAAATATAACAGATACTCCGTAGAGTAAAACAGGCGAGACGCCGTGATCTCAGCTCACCGTCACGGAAAGTGCCACGTCACCGATGCCGCAGTGACGTGCTTGTGGTCACCCCCACAAGTAGGGGCGTGCTCGGGTATTAGAGTACAAAAATAATAACATATAATATTTCTGAATATATCAGGTGTGCTAGGCCCCATATGTTTAAAAATCAGATTTGCAGCGGTATAAAATAGTTATATCAGGAACATACGATAATGAGTACTATTTCCAATAAATACTATCGTATGTGAACGCTTCAAAGTTTAGATTCAAAACCAGAGTGGTGATAAAGATTTAGAATACAGAGATAACAATTTATAGAGAAATGATACAACAAATGGGTATAGAAACCCAACTAAAACAAATAGGAGAGAAGGAATCGCACCTTAATTAATACGTGATGTTCCAAAGTAATGTCAACTTGTTCACGATGTTTGAAATGATCTACACATATAAGTTATAATTTAGTTTTAGATTTATAACTAAATCTTATTTATTAGATTTGAATTATGTATATTAAAACTCACATTATAGATATTAGTCAATACAAAGTGAAGCTTCATAATAATAATGTTACATATGATCTTGAATTTGTTAATCTATATGAATTATACATATAAGAATTTATAATGGATAATATTCTTGAAATATACATTTCGATGTTTCAACAGCACTGTATCTTTATACATTTTGTTTAGTAAAACAACATAAAAATTAACAAAGAATCATTACGTATAAAATAAATACTTAGCGAAATAGTATAAACTAATTCATTGTGAAATATGAATGCAGATGTCTACATGTAACTAATGATTTGTTGATTAGTGGTTTGTTGGCAAAATAACAAGTAAAATCGATGAAAACAAGGCTACGAGTTGTCGAGAACTCCAGAATATCATGCCATCGAACACACTAACCAATTGAACTATATGAAATTTATATAATAAACTGAAACGATAGTATTTAAAATCTTACCAGATCGTGTTTTCTTCTTTAACTAAGCTCGCCGGAAATCAGAAGTCGTCAGAAACTTCAAACTTGCGAGAACGAGATTTTAAGTAGTGAGTGATTGGAGTGAATGAGATTGATATGTCTTGAGTTAAGCTTTTATAGTCGTTTTTCTTAGTGACGAACGTGAATTTCTTACCCGAATGATAGGTGCCGTATGTATTGAGATGGTGGCCGGAAAATACGTTGAGTCAGGCTATACGTGGTGAAGATGACTTGGAGTAGTCACCACGTTGTCGTCGTGGAGCTGTTTCCATGTGAACACCAAAAGTGGTGGCGGCTCTGAAATTTCAATCTTATGCCACTTTGATAATTTGTATCCTCATTCATTTGATGCTTACACTTTCTTAAGTCTATCTACTTATATATTATCTTTGTTTATTTATTAGTTTACATTATTTCTTTTATTCTGTATCGTATGTATGTTCAAAATCTAAATATAGTTAGTTTTATTATTTAATTCTTTATTTTTGTTATATAATACTTTAATTAATTTAGTTATTATTTATAATTATTTATTTTCGGGTATTACAATTCTACCTCCCTTAAAATAAATTTCGTCCTCGAAATTTAAAAGGAGTTATCTATCGAGTGTAGTATAACAATAAAGGGATAGCAGAAACATGATATTTTTATAATCACGTTCGAAACTAAACAGAGGACCAAAGTAAGACTATACCTAGACGAAATCTTAGTTGTTAAAAAGATTAGGGTACTGAGAACGGATTGACTCCTCGGTTTCCCATGTTGCTTCTTGTTCAGAATGATTTTTCCATAGAACCTTAACGAAGGGTATTGTTTTACGTCTAGTCACTCGCTCTTGCCGATCTAGAATAGCCTCTGCTTCTTCTTCATAGGTGAGATCTTCTTGAATCATGTCTAAGGGGTAATTAATAACGTGAATTGGATGATAGTTGTAACCCCTTAGCAAAGACACGTGGAATACGTTATGGACATGAGAAAGTTGCGGTGGTAGAGCAAGACGGTAAGAGACTTCACTAACACTTTCAAGAATTTCAAACGGACCGATATAACGAGGACTTAGCTTTCCTTTAATTCCAAATCTTCGAACACCGCGAGAAGGTGATACTTTAAGAAATACGTGGTCTCCATTTTTAAACTCTAAGCTTCGTCGATGTTGATCAGCGTAACTTTTCTGTCGACTTTGAGCTTGCTTCAATCGTTCTCGAGCAATCGCCACTTTTTCATTTGTCATCTGAACTATTTCTGGTCCTTCAATTATCTTTTCACCAACTTCCTCCCAGCAGATTGGTGCTCGACATTTACGACCGTATAACAACTCAAACGGAGCCATGCCGATACTTGCCTGCCAACTATTGTTGTATGCGAACTCGACCAAGCACAAGTATTCGTCCCAGTTACCACTCCAATCTAAAGCACATGCTCTAAGCATATCTTCTAACGTTTGGATGGTTCTTTCAGATTGCCCATCTGTCTGAGGGTGGAAAGCAGTACTAAACCTCAGACGAGTATTCCATGCATTTTGAAAACCTTTCCAGAACCGTGAAGTAAATCTAGGGTCTCTATCAGATACAATAGACGATGGCGTCCCATGCAAACGAATGATCTCCTGACGGAATACTTCGGACAATTTACTAACTGGGTAACCTTCTTGAATGGGTATGAAATGGGCTGACTTGGTAAGTCTATCTACCACGACCCATATAGTATCATTCTTTTTGAAGGTTTTTGGTAGACCTGTCACAAAATCCATAGAAATGTCATCCCACTTCCAAACAGGGATATCTAGAGGTTGTAACAACCCACTAGCTCGTCGATGTTCAATCTTCACTTGTTGGCATGTGAGACATTTTGCCACATACTGAGCAACATCTTCTTTCATTCCGCTCCACCAGAAATGTCTGTCGTAGGTCTCGATACATCTTTGTCGATCCTGGGTGGATAGAAAAAGGTGAATTGTGTGCTTCAGATAGTAGTGACTCACGAAGGGTGGAGTCAGATGGAACACACAATCTCTTTCCACACCAAATGATACCTTGTTCGTCTATACGAAATTCTGTTTGCTTCCCTAGTTCCAGATTCTGAGAGATCGCCCATAATTCTCCATCTTGATTCTGAGCATCCTTTATCCGCGAGATAAGGTCAGGCTCGATGTTGAGTTTTGCCAAGTAACCATCAGATTTCCCGATTTGAATGCCGATCCCCATCCTATCCAAATCTGTGATGATACGAGGATGAATAGTAAGGCACGCCATAATCCCTGAACTTTTTCTGCTCAATGCATCTGCCACAACATTCGCCTTACCGGGATGATATTGGATGTTGACATCATAGTCTTTTAGGAGTTCCAACCATCTTCTTTGCCTCATATTAATTTCTTTCTGGATGAAAATATATTTGAGACTTTTATGGTCGGTGAAGATGTCACACGTTTCTCCATAGAGATAGTGTCTCCAGATCTTAAGAGCAAAAACTACAGCTGCTAGCTCTAGATCGTGTGTTGGGTAGTTAACCTCATATGGCTTGAGTTGTCGTGAAGCATAGGCAATGACTTTCCCATGCTGCATGAGAACACATCCAAGGCCTTTCTTTGAGGCGTCACTATAAACTTGGTATCCACCAGAGCCTGACGGAAGAGTTAGGATGGGAGCAGATACGAGTCTTTTCTTCAGTTCTTCAAAGCTCCTTTCTCGTTCTTCATTCCAGGTATACTTCACCCCTTTTCTTAGAAGTTGCGTAAGAGGTAAAGCGATAATAGAGAATCCTTCAACAAAGCGCCGGTAATAGCCTGCTAGACCTAGAAAACTTCGAATCTCGGTAACCGAGGTAGGTCTAGGCCATTTCGTGATAGCTTCAATCTTTGTGGGGTCCATCATTATACCATCAGCAGATACAACATGACCCAAGAATGCAACTTTGCTCAACCAGAAGTCGCACTTTGAGAACTTTGCGTATAGCTTCTTTTGTCGCAACGTTTCAAGAATAGTACGCAGATGAGTTTCATGTTCTTCTTTACTTCTAGAGTAAATAAGAATGTCATCAATGAATACTATGACGAATTTGTCAAGGAAGTCGTGAAAGATTCGGTTCATTAGATCCATGAATACAGCAGGAGCATTGGTTAACCCAAAAGGCATAACCAAGAATTCATAATGACCGTATCGAGTTCGAAAAGCAGTTTTAGAAACGTCTGAATCTCTGATTTTTAACTGATGATAACCGGACCTCAGATCAATTTTTGAAAAGAATTTAGCACCCTGAAGTTGATCGAAGAGATCATCGATTCGAGGCAAAGGATAACGGTTTCGAATTGTGATTTTGTTCAGCTCGCGATAATCTATGCACAGTCGCATAGTCCCGTCTTTCTTCTTCACGAACAACACAGGTGCGCCCCAAGGTGAGACACTTGGTCGGATGAATCCTAGATTCAATAACTCTTGCAATTGTTCCTTGAGTTCTTTCAGTTCTAGTGGGGCCATACGATAAGGTGCTTTCGAAATGGGTTCTGCTCCAGGGATAAGATCAATTGTGAATTCCACCTCACGATCTGGTGGAATGCCAGGCAATTCTTTGGGAAATACATCTGGATATTCACGAACAACCGGATGTGTATCGATGGAGGGTTCTTCAGATAAGATGGATTTGACAGATGCTAAAAATCCCGCACAACCATGCGATAGGAATTTCTGAGCTTTAAGAGAAGAAATAATCTTGAGGGGTTTTCGAGGTGGACTCCCCTGATAGATAAGTTCAGGAGATTGACGGTTTCCGAAAAATACACGTCGAGTCTGGCATTCAATTGTGACTTTGTGTCTAGATAACCAATCCATTCCCAATATGATATCAAAATCGCCAATTTGCATGGGTAACAGATCTGCTTTACGAATAAGCGATTTGACTCGAATAGGGCAATCTTTATAGATTCGTGAAATCACGATAGAGTCTCCAACAGGTGTCGTAATAGTTATAGTATTATCTAATAAGGTAGGCACTATCGCGAGATGTTTAACAAATGCTTGTGAAACTATAGAGTAGGTTGCTCCAGTATCAAATAAAACTTCAACGTCATGTATGCCTAAGTGAAGAGTGCCGGAAACCGTACCTTGTGCATTTGTGGCATTTGTTGCATTCGAAGCAAAGACACGCCCTCCAGTAGCGGGTCGAGTAACATTCCCACCAGCAGTCCCTCTAGGAGGAGCCTTTGGACAATCTCTAATCGTGTGCCCAATTTCTCCGCACCTGTAACAACCTCCAGTTGCTCGTCGACATACACCATGGTGACGTTTCCCGCAAGTGGTACAAATAGGAGTTTGATTTTGATTGTTCTGATTGTTGACAGGTGGAGCATTATTAGGAGCTCGATAGGATTGGTTCTGTTGTTGGGCAGGTCTAGGATTTTGGTACATCGGTTGTCGCTGATTAAAGTGTTGGTTACGATTGTTGTTGGATTGGTTTCTTCGGTCTCCGGTATAGTGATTTTGGTTCTGGTTTGAGGAGTGCCCAGTAGTGTTGATTTGGTTCCCGTCACGGTTTCTTTTACGGTTCTCTTCGGATTTGGCGAACCTTCTCTTAGTTTCTATATCTAAGGTCTTAACCGCATCTGCAACCTCAGTAATGTTACGAAACTTTTGTGTAATTATCCATCTCCTGTTTTTCTCACAAACCGCCCACTTCATCTTCTCTGCCTGGAGTTCTTGAGTTCCAGCAGCTGGCCCGAGAAAGCTAGCGAGTCTACAGAATCTAGCCATGAATTCGGGCCATGGTTCGTTATCTCGTTGTTCGATAGATGCATACTCCTGAGCATACTCATTTCTTTCTACTTCAGAGAAGTATTGTTGAAAGAATATAATGCGGAAGTCGACCCAAGGAAGGGTAGCTGCGTAACCATTTCCACCTTGAGCTAGTTTAATTCCTTCCCACCAGATACGCGCGTCATCTTCCAACTTGTAAGTTGCCAATCTTGTCTTGAATATGTCATCGACATCGAGGATTTCAAAGATCTTTTCAATGTGTGCAATCCAATTGCTAGCCTCTACTGGCGTAGCTGCATTACTGAATGATCTAGGTTTTTGCTTTTGGAATCTCTCATTCCAGGTGTGAATTCCTTCGGCTCGTTTAGTGCCCGTGTTCTCCACTTTGTCATTTCTAGGAGGAGACGGAGGAGGGGTATTGTTTCGAGGGGATGGAGGCGGTGAAGGAAGTGGAGGTGTCGCATTGTCCTTTTTGGCGTGAACATGCTGAACGACGGTCTGCAGAATATTAGGAAGTAATTTTTCAACAGCTTTCTGAACAGCGTCGTTGATGTTACGTCGTTTGGAAGAACTTGACTTCCGACGGATACGTCTTAGAGGAGGCATCTGAAATAAATATTTCTATAAGGATTCTAACTACGATATGGCAAATGATCAGAATTCCTAGCCCAGTGTCTACCCATTACCTCACAGGTTTGTTTTTAGTTTAAGTTTTCTACAGGAAAGAGCCTTCGCTCTGATACCATAACTGTAACACCCCAACCCGGTATTAAGGTTGACGTGTCACTATTACAGAGTCAGAGACAAAAAGACATTTTATATAATATCCGAAGGAGTTTACAAAATATCCGATCTTATACAAAAAGGTTCATTATCGTACATTACTATTTAAAAGCTATTTTATAAGCTAAGTTGACTTTACTCTCTCCACACATCCCCCCTTTAGCTCTGGAAACCTGTTGCACATAAAAGAAATGCGAAGGAGCAACATGCCTAGCACAAAATAATAATAGGGAATGATAATGAATATTTAAGATCCAATTACAGAATAATGATCATTAAGATCCAGATATCAAGAACGTGTCATATCATAAGGAAAGGAAATACCCATCGAGCCGAATAATAATATACATAATATAACAGGCGGAACCGGGTAGCTAGCCCAAGAACCGATGTGAATTGGTGTATGGGCATTCATACAATCCAACCACCAGAAATAATAATATCCTAGGACCAGTCCATACGCCTCGAAAAATATAACAGATACTCCGTAGAGTAAAACAGGCGAGACGCCGTGATCTCAGCTCACCGTCACGGAAAGTGCCACGTCACCGATGCCGCAGTGACGTGCTTGTGGTCACCCCCACAAGTAGGGGCGTGCTCGGGTATTAGAGTACAAAAATAATAACATATAATATTTCTGAATATATCAGGTGTGCTAGGCCCCATATGTTTAAAATCAGATTTGCAGCGGTATAAAATAGTTATAACGGAACATACGATAATGAGTACTATTTTCAATAAATACTATCGTATGTGAACGCTTCAAAGTTTAGATTCAAAACCAGAGTGGTGTTAAATTTTAGAATACAGAGATAACAGTTTATAGAGAAATGATTTCT
>JBCNJP010010912.1:0-19402 GCA_039602395.1 Deinandra increscens subsp. villosa
TGGCACAAAAAAGTGTGTTTAGGGGCAATGAGGATCAGTTGGGACCAATGAGTCCCAAAAAAGTTTGTAGGACCAGTGATGGCACAAAAAAGTGTGTTTAGGGACAATGAGGGTCAGTTGGCACCAATTAGTCATAATAAGGTGTGTATATAACCAATAAGTTGTGTTTACGACCAATTATGGCCCAATATGGTGTGTTTAGTTGGGACTAATGAGTCCCACTAAGGTGTGTATATAACCAATAAGTTATATTTTGGACTAATGATGGTCCAATAAGGTGTGTTTAGTAGGGCAATGAGGGTCGGCTGGGACCAATAAGTCCTAGTAAGGTGTGTCTTATATAACCAATAAGTTGTGTTTAGGACCGATGATGGCCCAATAATGTGTGTTTAAGGGCAATGAGGGTGAGTTGGGACCAATGAGTCCCAATAAAGTGTGTATACAACTAATAAGTTGTGTTTACGACCAAATATGGCCCAATAAGGTGTGTTTAGCTGGGACCAATGAGTCCCACTAATGTGTGTATATAACCAATACGTTGTGTTTAGGACCAATGATGGCACAATAAAGTGGGTTTAGGGACAGTGAGTGTTAGTTGGCACCAATGAGTCCTAATAAGGTGTTTATATAACCAATAAGTTGTGTTTACGACCAATTATGGCCCAATATGGTGTGTTTAGTAGGGCAATGAGGATCGGTTGGGACCAATAAGTCCTAGTAAGGTGTGTCTTATATAACAAATAATTTTTGTTTAGAACCAATGATGGCCCAATAATGTGTGTTTAAGGGCAATGAGGATCAGTTGGGACCAATGAGTCCCAAAAAAGTGTGTATATAACCAATAAGTTTTGTTTAAGACCAATTATGGCCCAATTAGGTGTGTTTAGTTGGGACCAATGAGTCCCACTAATGTGTGTATATAACCAGTACGTAGTGTTTAGGACCAATGATGGCACTAAAAAGTGTGTTTAGGGACAATGAGGGTCAGTTGGCACCAATGAGTCCTAATAAGGTGTGTATATAACCAATAAGTTGTGTTTACGACCAATTATGGCCCAATATGGTGTGTTTAGTTGGGACTAATGAGTCCCACTAAGGTGTGTATATAATCAATAAGTTATGTTTTAGACTAATGATGGTCCAATAAGGTGTGTTTAGTAGGGCAATGAGGGACGGCTGGGACCAATAAGTCTTAGTAAGGTGTGTCTTATATAACCAATAAGTTGTGTTTAGGACCAATGATGGCCCAATAATGTGTGTTTAAGGGCAATGAGGGTCAGTTGGGCCCAATGACTCCCAATAAAGTGTTTATATAACCAATAAGTTGTGTTTACGACCAATTATGGCCCAATAAGGTGTGTTTAGTTGGGACCAATGAGTCCCACTAATGTGTATATATGACCAATACGTTGTGTTTAGGACCAATGATGGCACAATAAGGTGGGTTTAGGGACAATGAGGGTTAGTTGGCACCAATGAGTCCTAATAAGGTGTTTATATAACCAATAAGTTGTGTTTACGACCAATTATGGCCCAATATGGTGTGTTTAGTTGGGACTAATGAGTCCCACTATGGTGTTTACGACCAATTATGGCCCAATATGGTGTGTTTAGTTGGGACTAATGAGTCCCACTAAGGTGTGTTTAGGACCAATGATAGCGCAATAAGGTGTGTTTAGTAGGGCAATAAGTGTCGGTTAGGACCAATAAGTCCTAGTAAGGTGTGTATATAACCAATAAGTTGTGTTTAGGACCAATGATGGCCCAATAATGTGTGTTTAGTTGGGACTAATGAGTCCCACTAAGGTGTGTATATAACCAATAAGTTGTGTTTAGGACCAATGATGGCCCTATAAGGAGTGTTTAGTAGGGCAATGAGGGTCGGTTTGGACCAATAAGTCCTAATAAGGTGTGTCTTATATAACCAATAAGTTGTTTTTAAGACCAATGATGTCCCAATAATGTGTGTTTAAGGGAAATTTGGGTCAGTTGGGACCAATGAGTCCCAATAAAGTGTGTATATAACCAATAAGTTGTGTTTACGACCAATTATGGCCCAAAAAAGTGTGTTTAGTTGGGACCAATGAGTCCCACTAATGTGTGCATATAACCAATACGTTGTGTTTAGGACCAATGATGGCACAATAAAGTGGGTTTAGGGACAATGAGGGTTAGTTGGCACCAATGAGTCCTAATAAGGTGTTTATATAACCAATAAGTTGTGTTTACGACCAATTATGGCCCAAAATGGTGTGTTTAGTAGGGTAATGAGGATCGGTTGGGACCAATAAGTCCTAGTAAGGTGTGTCTTATATAACCAATAAGTTGTGTTTAGGACCAATGATGGCCCAATAATGTGTGTTTAAGGGCAATGAGGGTCAGTTGGGACCAATGAGTCCCAATAAAGTGTGTATATAACCAATAAGTTGTGTTTACGACCAATTATGGCCCAATAAGGTGTGTTTAGTTGGGACCAATGAGTCCCACTAATGTGTGCATATAACCAATATGTTGTGTTTAGGACCAATGATGGCACAATAAAGTGGGTTTAGGGACAATGAGGGTTAGTTGGCACCAATGAGTCCTAATAAGGTGTTTATATAACCAATAAGATGTGTTTACGACCAATTATGAACCAAAATGGTGTGTTTAGTAGGGCAATGAGGATCGGTTGGAACCAATAAGTCCTAGTAAGGTGTGTCTTATATAACCAATAAGTTGTGTTTAGGACCAATGATGGCACAAAAAAGTGTGTTTAGGGGCAATGAGGATCAGTTGGGACCAATGAGTCCCAAAAAAGTTTGTAGGACCAGTGATGGCACAAAAAAGTGTGTTTAGGGACAATGAGGGTCAGTTGGCACCAATGAGTCATAATAAGGTGTGTATATAACCAATAAGTTGTGTTTACGACCAATTATGGCCCAATATGGTGTGTTTAGTTGGGACTAATGAGTCCCACTAAGGTGTGTATATAACCAATAAGTTATATTTTGGACTAATGATGGTCCAATAAGGTGTGTTTAGTAGGGCAATGAGGGTCGTCTGGGACCAATAAGTCCTAGTAAGGTGTGTCTTATATAACCAATAAGTTGTGTTTAGGACCGATGATGGCCCAATAATGTGTGTTTAAGGGCAATGAGGGTGAGTTGGGACCAATGAGTCCCAATAAAGTGTGTATACAACTAATAAGTTGTGTTTACGACCAAATATGGCCCAATAAGGTGTGTTTAGCTGGGACCAATGAGTCCCACTAATGTGTGTATATAACCAATACGTTGTGTTTAGGACCAATGATGGCACAATAAAGTGGGTTTAGGGACAGTGAGTGTTAGTTGGCACCAATGAGTCCTAATAAGGTGTTTATATAACCAATAAGTTGTGTTTACGACCAATTATGGCCCACTATGGTGTGTTTAGTAGGGCAATGAGGATCGGTTGGGACCAATAAGTCCTAGTAAGGTGTGTCTTATATAACAAATAATTTTTGTTTAGGACCAATGATGGCCCAATAATGTGTGTTTAAGGGCAATGAGGATCAGTTGGGACCAATGAGTCCCAAAAAAGTGTGTATATAACCAATAAGTTTTGTTTAAGACCAATTATGGCCCAATTAGGTGTGTTTAGTTGGGACCAATGAGTCCCACTAATGTGTGTATATAACCAGTACGTAGTGTTTAGGACCAATGATGGCACTAAAAAGTGTGTTTAGGGACAATGAGGGTCAGTTGGCACCAATGAGTCCTAATAAGGTGTGTATATAACCAATAAGTTGTGTTTACGACCAATTATGGCCCAATATGGTGTGTTTAGTTGGGACTAATGAGTCCCACTAAGGTGTGTATATAATCAATAAGTTATGTTTTAGACTAATGATGGTCCAATAAGGTGTGTTTAGTAGGGCAATGAGGGACGGCTGGGACCAATAAGTCTTAGTAAGGTGTGTCTTATATAACCAATAAGTTGTGTTTAGGACCAATGATGGCCCAATAAGTTGTGTTTACGACCAATTATGGCCCAATAAGGTGTGTTTAGTTGGGACCAATGAGTCCCACTAATGTGTATATATGACCAATACGTTGTGTTTAGGACCAATGATGGCACAATAAGGTGGGTTTAGGGACAATGAGGGTTAGTTGGCACCAATGAGTCCTAATAAGGTGTTTATATAACCAATAAGTTGTGTTTACGACCAATTATGGCCCAATATGGTGTGTTTAGTTGGGACTAATGAGTCCCACTAAGGTGTTTACGACCAATTATGGCCCAATATGGTGTGTTTAGTTGGGACTAATGAGTCCCACTAAGGTGTGTTTAGGACCAATGATAGCGCAATAAGGTGTGTTTAGTAGGGCAATAAGTGTCGGTTAGGACCAATAAGTCCTAGTAAGGTGTGTATATAACCAATAAGTTGTGTTTAGGACCAATGATGGCCCAATAATGTGTGTTTAGTTGGGACTAATGAGTCCCACTAAGGTGTGTATATAACCAATAAGTTGTTTTTAGGACCAATGATAGACCAATATGGTGTGTTTAATAGGGCAATGAGGGTCGGTTAGGACCAATAAGTCTTAGTAAGGTGTGTCTTATATAACCAATAAGTTGTGTTTAGGACCAATGATGGCCCAATAATGTGTGTTTAAGGGCAATGAGGGTCAGTTGGGACCAATGAGTCCCAATAAAGTGTGTATATAACCAATAAGTTGTGTTTACGACCAATTATGGCTCAATAAGATGTGTTTAGTTGGGACCAATGAGTCCCACTAATGTGTGCATATAACCAATACGTTGTGTTTAGGACCAATGATGGCACAATAAAGTGGGTTTAGGGACAATGAGGGTTAGTTGGCACCAATGAGTCCTAATAAGGTGTTTATATAACCAATAAGATGTGTTTACGACCAATTATGGCCCAAAATGGTGTGTTTAGTAGGGCAATGAGGATCGGTTGGAACCAATAAGTCCTAGTAAGGTGTGTCTTATATAACCAATAAGTTGTGTTTAGGACCAATGATGGCCCAATAATGTGTGTTTAAGGGCAATGAGGGTCAGTTGGGACCAATGAGTCCAATAAGGTGTGTATATAACCAATAAGTTTTGTTTAAGACCAATTATGGCCCAATAAGGTGTGTTTAGTTGGGACCAATGAGTCCCATTAATGTTTGTATATAACCAATACGTTGTGTTTAGGACCAATGATGGCACAAAAAAGTGTGTTTAGGGACAATGAGGGTCAGTTGGCACCAATGAGTCATAATAAGGTGTGTATATAACCAATAAGTTGTGTTTACGACCAATTATGGCCCAATATGGTGTGTTTAGTTGGGACCAATGAGTCCCACTAATGTGTGTATATAACCAGTACGTTGTGTTTAAGACCAATGATGGCACTAAAAAGTGTGTTTAGGGACAATGAGGGTCAGTTGGCACCAGTGAGTCCTAATAACGTGTGTATATAACCAATAAGTTATGTTTACGACCAATTATGGCCCAATATGGTGTGTTTAGTTGGGACTAATGAGTCCCACTAAGGTGTGTATATAACCAATAAGTTATGTTTTGGACTAATGATGGTCCAATAAGGTGTGTTCAGTAGGGCAACGAGGGTCGGCTGGGACGAATAAGTCTTAGTAAGGTGTGTCTTATATAACCAATAAGTTGTGTTTAGGACCAATGATGGCCCAATAATGTGTGTTTAAGGGCAATGAGGGTCAGTTGGGCCCAATGAGTCCCAATAAAGTGTGTATATAACCAATAAGTTGTGTTTACGACCAATTATGGCCCAATAAGGTGTGTTTAGTTAGGACCAATGAGTCCCACTAATGTGTATATATGACCAATACGTTGTGTTTAGGACCAATGATGGCACAATAAAGTAGGTTTAGGGACAATGAGGGTTAGTTGGCACCAATGAGTCCTAATAAGGTGTTTATATAACCAATAAGTTGTGTTTACGACCAATTATGGCCCAATATGGTGTGTTTAGTTGGGACTAATGAGTCCCACTAAGGTGTGTATATAACTAATAAGTTATGTTTAGGACCAATGATGGCGCAATAAGGTGTGTTTAGTAGGGCAATGAGTGTCGGTTAGGACCAATAAGTCCTAGTAAGGTGTGTATATAACCAATAAGTTGTGTTTAGGACCAGTGATGGCCCAATAATGTGTGTTTAGTTGGGACTAATGAGTCCCACTAAGGTGTGTATATAACCAATAAGTTGTTTTTAGGACCAATGATAGCCCAGTAAGGTGTGTTTAATAGGGCAATGAGGGTCGGTTAGGACCAATAAGTCCTAGTAAGGTGTGTCTTATATAACCAATAAGTTGTGTTTAGGACCAATGATGGCCCAATAATGTGTGTTTAAGGGCAATGAGGGTCTGTTGGGACCAATGAGTACCAATAAAGTGTGTATATAACCAATAAGTTGTGTTTACGACCAATTATGGCCCAATAAGGTGTGTTTAGTTGGGACCAATGAGTCCCACTAACGTGTGTATATATCCAATATGTTGTGTTTAGGACCAATGATTGCATAATAAAGTGGGTTTACGGACAATGAGGGTTAGTTGGCACCAATGAGTCCTAATAAGGTGTTTATATAACCAATAAGTTGTGTTTATGACCAATTATGGCCCAATATGGTGTGTTTAGTTGGGACTAATGAGTCCCACTAAGGTGTGTATATAACCAATAAGTTATGTTTAGGACCAATGATGGCCCAATAAGGTGTGTTTAGTAGGGCAATGAGGGTCGGTTAGGACCAATAAGTCCTAGTAAGGTGTGTATATAACCAATAAGTTGTGTTTAGGACCAATGATGGCCCAATAATGTGTGTTTAGTTGGGACTAATGAGTCCCACTAAGGTGTGTATATAAACAATAAGTTGTGTTTAGGACCAATGATGGCCCTATAAGGAGTGTTTAGTAGGGCAACGAGGGTCGGTTGGGACCAATAAGTCCTAATAAGGTGTGTCTTATATAACCAATAAGTTGTTTTTAGGACCAATGATGTCCCAATAATGTGTGTTTAAGGGCAATGAGGGTCAGTTGGGACCAATGAGTCCCAATAAAGTGTGTATATAACCAATAAGTTGTGTTTACGACCAATTATGGCCCAATAAGGTGTGTTTAGTTAGGACCAATGAGTCCCACTAATGTGTGCATATAACCAATACGTTGTGTTTAGGACCAATGATGGCACAATAAAGTGGGTTTAGGGACAACGAGGGTTAGTTGGCACCAATGAGTCCTAATAAGGTGTTTATATAACCAATAAGTTGTGTTTACGACCAATTATGGCCCAAAATGGTGTGTTTAGTAGGGTAATGAGGATCGGTTGGGACCAATAAGTCCTAGTAAGGTGTGTCTTATATAACCAATAAGTTGTGTTTAAGACCAATGATGGCCCAATAATGTGTGTTTAAGGGCAATGAGGGTCAGTTGGGACCAATGAGTCCCAATAAGGTGTGTATATAACCAATAAGTTTTGTTTAAGACCAATTATGGCCCAATAAGGTGTGTTTAGTTGGGACCAATGAGTCTCACTAATGTGTGTATATATCCAATGCGTTGTGTTTAGGACCAATGATGGCATAATAAAGTGGGTGTAGGGACAATGAGGGTTAGTTGGCACCGATGAGTCCTAATAAGGTGTTTATATAACCAATAAGTTATGTTTACGACCAATTATGGCCCGATATGGTGTGTTTAGTTGGGACTAATGAGTCCCACTAAGGTGTGTATATAACCAATAAGTTATGTTTAGGACCAATGATGGCCCAATAAGGTGTGTTTAGTAGGGCAATGAGGGTCGGTTAGGACCAATAAGTCCTAGTAAGGTGTGTATATAACCAATAAGTTGTGTTTAGGACCAATGATGGCTCAATAATGTGTGTTTAGTTAGGACTAATGAGTCCCACTAAGGTGTGTATATAACCAATAAGTTGTGTTTAGGACCAATGATGGCCCTATAAGGAGTGTTTAGTAGGGCAATGAGTGTCGGTTGGAACCAATAAGTCCTAATAAGGTGTGTCTTATATAACCACTAAGTTGTTTTTAAGACCAATGATGTCCCAATAATGTGTGTTTAAGGGCAATGAGGGTCAGTTGGGGCCAATGAGTCCCAATAAAGTGTGTATATAACCAATAAGTTGTGTTTACGACCAATTATGGCCCAATAAGGTGTGTTTAGTTGGGACCAATGAGTCCCACAAATGTGTGCATATAACCAATACGTTGTGTTTAGGACCAATGATGGCACAATAAAGTGGGTTTAGGGACAATGAGGGTTAGTTGGCACCAATGAATCCTAATAAGGTGTTTATATAACCAATAAGTTGTGTTTACGACCAATTATGGCCCAAAATGGTGTGTTTAGTAGGGTAATGAGGATCGGTTGGGACCAATAAGTCCTAGTAAGGTGTGTCTTATATAACCAATAAGTTGTGTTTAGGACCAATGATGGCCCAATAATGTGTGTTTAAGGGCAATGAGGGTCAGTTGGGACCAATGAGTCCCAATAAGGTGTGTATATAACCAATAAGTTTTGTTTAAAACCAATTATGGCCCAATAAGGTGTGTTTAGTTGGGACCAATGAGTCCCACTAATGTGTGTATATATCCAATGCGTTGTGTTTAGGACCAATGATGGCATAATAAAGTGGGTGTAGGGACAATGAGGGTTAGTTGGCACCGATGAGTCCTAATAAGGTGTTTATATAACCAATAAGTTATGTTTACGACCAATTATGGCCCGATATGGTGTGTTTAGTTGGGACTAATGAGTCCCACTAAGGTGTGTATATAACCAATAAGTTATGTTTAGGACCAATGATGGCCCAATAAGGTGTGTTTAGTAGGGCAATGAGGGTCGGTTAGGACCAATAAGTCCTAGTAAGGTGTGTATATAACCAATAAGTTGTGTTTAGGACCAATGATGGCCCAATAATGTGTGTTTAGTTGGGACTAATGAGTCCCACTAAGGTGTGTATATAACCAATAAGTTGTGTTTAGGACCAATGATGGCCCTATAAGGAGTGTTTAGTAGGGCAATGAGGGTCGGTTGGGACCAATAAGTCCTAATAAGGTGTGTCTTATATAACCAATAAGTTGTTTTTAAGACCAGTGATGTCCCAATAATGTGTGTTTAAGGGCAATGAGGGTCAGTTGGGACCAATGAGTCCCAATAAAGTGTGTATATAACCAATAAGTTGTGTTTACGACCAATTATGGCCCAAAAAAGTGTGTTTAGTTGGGACCAATGAGTCCCACTAATGTGTGCATATAACCAATACGTTGTGTTTAGGACCAATGATGGCACAATAAAGTGGGTTTAGGGACAATGAGGGTTAGTTGGCACCAATGAGTCCTAATAAGGTGTTAATATAACCAATAAGTTGTGTTTACGACCAATTATGGCCCAAAATGGTGTGTTTAGTAGGGTAATGAGGATCGGTTGGGACCAATAAGTCCTAGTAAGGTGTGTCTTCTATAACCAATAAGTTGTGTTTAGGACCAATGATGGCCCAATAATGTGTGTTTAAGGGCAATGAGGGTCAGTTGGGACCAATGAGTCCCAATAAAGTGTGAATATAACCAACAAGTTGTGTTTACGACCAATTATGGCCCAATAAGGTGTGTTTAGTTGGGACCAATGAGTCCCACTAACGTGTGTGTATATCCAATATGTTGTGTTTAGGACCAATGATGGCATAATAAAGTGGGTTTAGGGACAATGAGGGTTAGTTGGCACCAATGAGTCCTAATAAGGTGTTTATATAACCAATAAGTTGTGTTTATGACCAATTATGGCCCAATATGGTGTGTTTAGTTGGGACTAATGAGTCCCACTAAGGTGTGTATATAACCAATAAGTTATGTTTAGAACCAATGATGGCCCAATAAGGTGTGTTTAGTAGGGCAATGAGGGTCGGTTAGGACCAATAAGTCCTAGTAAGGTGTGTATATAACCAATAAGTTGTGTTTAGGACCAATGATGGCCCAATAATGTGTGTTTAGTTAGGACTAATGAGTCCCACTAAGGTATGTATATAAACAATAAGTTGTGTTTAGGACCAATGATGGCCCTATAAGGAGTGTTTAGTAGGGCAACGAGGGTCGGTTGGGACCAATAAGTCCTAATAAGGTGTGTCTTATATAACCAATAAGTTGTTTTTAAGACCAATGATGTCCCAATAATGTGTGTTTAAGGGCAATGAGGGTCAGTTGGGACCAATGAGTCCCAATAAAGTGTGTATATAACCAATAAGTTGTGTTTACGACCAATTATGGCCCAATAAGGTGTGTTTAGTTGGGACCAATGAGTCCCACTAATGTGTGCATATAACCAATACGTTGTGTTTAGGACCAATGATGGCACAATAAAGTGGGTTTAGGGACAATGAGGGTTAGTTGGCACCAATGAGTCCTAATAAGGTGTTTATATAACCAATAAGTTGTGTTTACGACCAATTATGGCCCAAAATGGTGTGTTTAGTAGGGTAATGAGGATCGGTTGGGACCAATAAGTCCTAGTAAGGTGTGTCTTATATAACCAATAAGTTGTGTTTAGGACCAATGATGGCCCAATAATGTGTGTTTAAGGGCAATGAGGGTCAGTTGGGACCAATGAGTCCCAATAAGGTGTGTATATAACCAATAAGTTTTGTTTAAGACCAATTATGGCCCAATAAGGTGTGTTTAGTTGGGACCAATGAGTCCCACTAATGTGTGTATATATCCAATGCGTTGTGTTTAGGACCAATGATGGCATAATAAAGTGGGTGTAGGGACAATGAGGGTTAGTTGGCACCGATGAGTCCTAATTAGGTGTTTATATAACCAATAAGTTATGTTTACGACCAATTATGGCCCGATATGGTGTGTTTAGTTGGGACTAATGAGTCCCACTAAGGTGTGTATATAACCAATAAGTTATGTTTAGGACCAATGATGGCCCAATAAGGTGTGTTTAGTAGGGCAATGAGGGTCGGTTAGGACCAATAAGTCCTAGTAAGGTGTGTATATAACCAATAAGTTGTGTTTAGGACCAATGATGGCCCAATAATGTGTGTTTAGTTGGGACTAATGAGTCCCACTAAGGTGTGTATATAACCAATAAGTTGTGTTTAGGACCAATGATGGCCCTATAAGGAGTGTTTAGTAGGGCAATGAGGGTCGGTTGGGACCAATAAGTCCTAATAAGGTGTGTCTTATATAACCAATAAGTTGTTTTTAAGACCAATGATGTCCCAATAATGTGTGTTTAAGGGCAATGAGGGTCAGTTGGGACCAATGAGTCCCAATAAAGTGTGTATATAACCAATAAGTTGTGTTTACGACCAATTATGGCCCAAAAAAGTGTGTTTAGTTGGGACCAATGAGTCCCACTAATGTGTGCATATAACCAATACGTTGTGTTTAGGACCAATGATGGCACAATAAAGTGGGTTTAGGGACAATGAGGGTTAGTTGGCACCAATGAGTCCTAATAAGGTGTTTATATAACCAATAAGTTGTGTTTACGACCAATTATGGCCCAAAATGGTGTGTTTAGTAGGGTAATGAGGATCGGTTGGGACCAAGAAGTCCTAGTAAGGTGTGTCTTATATAACCAATAAGTTGTGTTTAGGACCAATGATGGCCCAATAATGTGTGTTTAAGGGCAATGAGGGTCAGTTGGGACCAATGAGTCCCAATAAAGTGTGTATATAACCAATAAGTTGTGTTTACGACCAATATGGCCCAATAAGGTGTGTTTAGTTGGGACCAATGAGTCCCACTAATGTGTGCATATAACCAATATGTTGTGTTTAGGACCAATGATGGCACAATAAAGTGGGTTTAGGGACAATGAGGGTTAGTTGGCACCAATGAGTCCTAATAAGGTGTTTATATAACCAATAAGATGTGTTTACGACCAATTATGGCCCAAAATGGTGTCTTTAGTAGGGCAATGAGGATCGGTTAGAACCAATAAGTCCTAGTAAGGTGTGTCTTATATAACCAATAAGTTGTGTTTAGGACCAATGATGGCACAAAAAAGTGTGTTTAGGGGCAATGAGGATCAGTTGGGACCAATGAGTCCCAAAAAAGTGTGTAGGACCAGTGATGGCACAAAAAAGTGTGTTTAGGGACAATGAGGGTCAGTTGGCACCAATGAGTCATAATAAGGTGTGTATATAACCAATAAGTTGTGTTTACGACCAATTATGGCCCAATATGGTGTGTTTAGTTGGGACTAATGAGTCCCACTAAGGTGTGTATATAACCAATAAGTTATATTTTGGACTAATGATGGTCCAATAAGGTGTGTTTAGTAGGGCAATGAGGGTCGGCTGGGACCAATAAGTCCTAGTAAGGTGTGTCTTATATAACCAATAAGTTGTGTTTAGGACCGATGATGGCCCAATAATGTGTGTTTAAGGGCAATGAGGGTGAGTTGGGACCAATGAGTCCCAATAAAGTGTGTATACAACTAATAAGTTGTGTTTACGACCAAATATGGCCCAATAAGGTGTGTTTAGCTGGGACCAATGAGTCCCACTAATGTGTGTATATAACCAATACGTTGTGTTTAGGACCAATGATGGCACAATAAAGTGGGTTTAGGGACAGTGAGTGTTAGTTGGCACCAATGAGTCCTAATAAGGTGTTTATATAACCAATAAGTTGTGTTTACGACCAATTATGGCCCAATATGGTGTGTTTAGTAGGGCAATGAGGATCGGTTGGGACCAATAAGTCCTAGTAAGGTGTGTCTTATATAACAAATAATTTTTGTTTAGGACCAATGATGGCCCAATAATGTGTGTTTAAGGGCAATGAGGGTCAGTTGGGACCAATGAGTCCCAAAAAAGTGTGTATATAACCAATAAGTTTTGTTTAAGACCAATTATGGCCCAATTAGGTGTGTTTAGTTGGGACCAATGAGTCCCACTAATGTGTGTATATAACCAGTACGTAGTGTTTAGGACCAATGATGGCACTAAAAAGTGTGTTTAGGGACAATGAGGGTCAGTTGGCACCAATGAGTCCTAATAAGGTGTGTATATAACCAATAAGTTGTGTTTACGACCAATTATGGCCCAATATGGTGTGTTTAGTTGGGACTAATGAGTCCCACTAAGGTGTGTATATAATCAATAAGTTATGTTTTAGACTAATGATGGTCCAATAAGGTGTGTTTAGTAGGGTAATGAGGGACGGCTGGGACCAATAAGTCTTAGTAAGGTGTGTCTTATATAACCAATAAGTTGTGTTTAGGACCAATGATGGCCCAATAATGTGTGTTTAAGGGCAATGAGGGTTAGTTGGGCCCAATGACTCCCAATAAAGTGTGTATATAACCAATAAGTTGTGTTTACGACCAATTATGGCCCAATAAGGTGTGTTTAGTTGGGACCAATGAGTCCCACTAATGTGTATATATGACCAATACGTTGTGTTTAGGACCAATGATGGCACAATAAAGTGGGTTTAGGGACAATGAGGGTTAGTTGGCACCAATGAGTCCTAATAAGGTGTTTATATAACCAATAAGTTGTGTTTACGACCAATTATGGCCCAATATGGTGTGTTTAGTTGGGACTAATGAGTCCCACTAAGGTGTGTATATAACCAATAAGTTATGTTTAGGACCAATGATGGCGCAATAAGAAGTGTTTAGTAGGGCAATGAGTGTCGGTTAGGACCAATAAGTCCTAGTAAGGTGTGTATATAACCAATAAGTTGTGTTTAGGACCAATGATGGCCCAATAATGTGTGTTTAGTTGGGACTAATGAGTCCCACTAAGGTGTGTATATAACCAATAAGTTGTTTTTAGGACCAATGATAGCCCAATAAGGTGTGTTTAATAGGGCAATGAGGGTCGGTTAGGACCAATAAGTCCTAGTAAGGTGTGTCTTATATAACCAATAAGTTGTTTTTAGGAACAATGATGGCCCAATAATGTGTGTTTAAGGGCAATGAGTGTCAGTTGGGACTAATGAGTCCCAATAAAGTGTGTATATAACCAATAAGTTGTGTTTACGACCAATTATGGCCCAATAAGGTGTGTTTAGTTGGGACCAATGAGTCCCACTAATGTGTGCATATAACCAATACGTTGTGTTTAGGACCAATGATGGCACAATAAAGTGGGTTTAGGGACAATGAGGGTTAGTTGGCAACAATGAGTCCTAATAAGGTGTTTATATAACCAATAAGTTGTGTTTACGACCAATTATGGCCCAATATGGTGTGTTTAGTAGGGCAATGAGGATCGGTTGGGACCAATAAGTCCTAGTAAGGTGTGTCTTATATAACCAATAAGTTGTGTTTAGGACCAATGATGGCCCAATAATGTGTGTTTAAGGGCAATGAGTGTCAGTTGGGACCAATGAGTCCCAATAAGGTGTGTATATAACCAATAAGTTGTGTTTACGACCAATTATTGCCCAATAAGGTGTGTTTAGTTGGGACCAATGAGTCCCACTAATGTGTGTATATATCCAATGCGTTGTGTTTAGGACCAATGATGGCATAATAAAGTGGGTGTAGGGACAATGAGGGTTATTTGGCACCAATGAGTCCTAATAAGGTGTTTATATAACCAATAAGTTATGTTTACGACCAATTATGGCCCGATATGGTGTGTTTAGTTGGGACTAATGAGTCCCACTAAGGTGTGTATATAACCAATAAGTTATGTTTAGGACCAATGATGGCCCAATAAGGTGTGTTTAGTAGGGCAATGAGGGTCGGTTAGGACCAATAAGTCCTAGTAAGGTGTGTATATAACCAATAAGTTGTGTTTAGGACCAATGATGGCTCAATAATGTGTGTTTAGTTAGGACTAATGAGTCCCACTAAGGTGTGTATATAACCAATAAGTTGTGTTTAGGACCAATGATGGCCCTATAAGGAGTGTTTAGTAGGGCAATGAGTGTCGGTTGGAACCAATAAGTCCTAATAAGGTGTGTCTTATATAACCACTAAGTTGTTTTTAAGACCAATGATGTCCCAATAATGTGTGTTTAAGGGCAATGAGGGTCAGTTGGGGCCAATGAGTCCCAATAAAGTGTGTATATAACCAATAAGTTGTGTTTACGACCAATTATGGCCCAATAAGGTGTGTTTAGTTGGGACCAATGAGTCCCACAAATGTGTGCATATAACCAATACGTTGTGTTTAGGACCAATGATGGCACAATAAAGTGGGTTTAGGGACAATGAGGGTTAGTTGGCACCAATGAGTCCTAATAAGGTGTTTATATAACCAATAAGTTGTGTTTACGACCAATTATGGCCCAAATTGGTGTGTTTAGTAGGGTAATGAGGATCGGTTGGGACCAAGAAGTCCTAGTAAGGTGTGTCTTATATAACCAATAAGTTGTGTTTAGGACCAATGATGGCCCTATAAGGAGTGTTTAGTAGGGCAATGAGGGTCGGTTGGGACCAATAAGTCCTAATAAGGTGTGTCTTATATAACCAATAAGTTGTTTTTAAGACCAATGATGTCCCAATAATGTGTGTTTAAGGGCAATGAGGGTCAGTTGGGACCAATGAGTCCCAATAAAGTGTGTATATAACCAATAAGTTGTGTTTACGACCAATTATGGCCCAAAAAAGTGTGTTTAGTTGGGACCAATGAGTCCCACTAATGTGTGCATATAACCAATACGTTGTGTTTAGGACCAATGATGGCACAATAAAGTGGGTTTAGGGACAATGAGGGTTAGTTGGCACCAATGAGTCCTAATAAGGTGTTTATATAACCAATAAGTTGTGTTTACGACCAATTATGGCCCAAAATGGTGTGTTTAGTAGGGTAATGAGGATCGGTTGGGACCAAGAAGTCCTAGTAAGGTGTGTCTTATATAACCAATAAGTTGTGTTTAGGACCAATGATGGCCCAATAATGTGTGTTTAAGGGCAATGAGGGTCAGTTGGGACCAATGAGTCCCAATAAAGTGTGTATATAACCAATAAGTTGTGTTTACGACCAATTATGGCCCAATAAGGTGTGTTTAGTTGGGACCAATGAGTCCCACTAATGTGTGCATATAACCAATATGTTGTGTTTAGGACCAATGATGGCACAATAAAGTGGGTTTAGGGACAATGAGGGTTAGTTGGCACCAATGAGTCCTAATAAGGTGTTTATATAACCAATAAGATGTGTTTACGACCAATTATGGCCCAAAATGGTGTGTTTAGTAGGGCAATGAGGATCGGTTAGAACCAATAAGTCCTAGTAAGGTGTGTCTTATATAACCAATAAGTTGTGTTTAGGACCAATGATGGCACAAAAAAGTGTGTTTAGGGGCAATGAGGATCAGTTGGGACCAATGAGTCCCAAAAAAGTGTGTAGGACCAGTGATGGCACAAAAAAGTGTGTTTAGGGACAATGAGGGTCAGTTGGCACCAATGAGTCATAATAAGGTGTGTATATAACCAATAAGTTGTGTTTACGACCAATTATGGCCCAATATGGTGTGTTTAGTTGGGACTAATGAGTCCCACTAAGGTGTGTATATAACCAATAAGTTATATTTTGGACTAATGATGGTCCAATAAGGTGTGTTTAGTAGGGCAATGAGGGTCGGCTGGGACCAATAAGTCCTAGTAAGGTGTGTCTTATATAACCAATAAGTTGTGTTTAGGACCGATGATGGCCCAATAATGTGTGTTTAAGGGCAATGAGGGTGAGTTGGGACCAATGAGTCCCAATAAAGTGTGTATACAACTAATAAGTTGTGTTTACGACCAAATATGGCCCAATAAGGTGTGTTTAGCTGGGACCAATGAGTCCCACTAATGTGTGTATATAACCAATACGTTGTGTTTAGGACCAATGATGGCACAATAAAGTGGGTTTAGGGACAGTGAGTGTTAGTTGGCACCAATGAGTCCTAATAAGGTGTTTATATAACCAATAAGTTGTGTTTACGACCAATTATGGCCCAATATGGTGTGTTTAGTAGGGCAATGAGGATCGGTTGGGACCAATAAGTCCTAGTAAGGTGTGTCTTATATAACAAATAATTTTTGTTTAGGACCAATGATGGCCCAATAATGTGTGTTTAAGGGCAATGAGGATCAGTTGGGACCAATGAGTCCCAAAAAAGTGTGTATATAACCAATAAGTTTTGTTTAAGACCAATTATGGCCCAATTAGGTGTGTTTAGTTGGGACCAATGAGTCCCACTAATGTGTGTATATAACCAGTACGTAGTGTTTAGGACCAATGATGGCACTAAAAAGTGTGTTTAGGGACAATGAGGGTCAGTTGGCACCAATGAGTCCTAATAAGGTGTGTATATAACCAATAAGTTGTGTTTACGACCAATTATGGCCCAATATGGTGTGTTTAGTTGGGACTAATGAGTCCCACTAAGGTGTGTATATAATCAATAAGTTATGTTTTAGACTAATGATGGTCCAATAAGGTGTGTTTAGTAGGGCAATGAGGGACGGCTGGGACCAATAAGTCTTAGTAAGGTGTGTCTTATATAACCAATAAGTTGTGTTTAGGACCAATGATGGCCCAATAATGTGTGTTTAAGGGCAATGAGGGTTAGTTGGGCCCAATGAGTCCCAATAAAGTGTGTATATAACCAATAAGTTGTGTTTACGACCAATTATGGCCCAATAAGGTGTGTTTAGTTGGGACCAATGAGTCCCACTAATGTGTATATATGACCAATACGTTGTGTTTAGGACCAATGATGGCACAATAAAGTGGGTTTAGGGACAATGAGGGTTAGTTGGCACCAATGAGTCCTAATAAGGTGTTTATATAACCAATAAGTTGTGTTTACGACCAATTATGGCCCAATATGGTGTGTTTAGTTGGGACTAATGAGTCCCACTAAGGTGTGTATATAACCAATAAGTTATGTTTAGGACCAATGATGGCGCAATAAGGTGTGTTTAGTAGGGCAATGAGTGTCGGTTAGGACCAATAAGTCCTAGTAAGGTGTGTATATAACCAATAAGTTGTGTTTAGGACCAATGATGGCCCAATAATGTGTGTTTAGTTGGGACTAATGAGTCCCACTAAGGTGTGTATATAACCAATAAGTTGTGTTTAGGACCAATGATGGCCCAATAAGGTGTGTTTAATAGGGCAATGAGGGTCGGTTGGGACCAATAAGTCCTAGTAAGGTGTGTCTTATATAACCAATAAGTTGTTTTTAGGACCAATGATGGCCCAATAATGTGTGTTTAAGGGCAATGAGGGTCAGTTGGGACTAATGAGTCCCAATAAAGTGTGTATATAACCAATAAGTTGTGTTTACGACCAATTATGGCCCAATAAGGTGTGTTTAGTTGGGACCAATGAGTCCCACTAATGTGTGCATATAACCAATACGTTGTGTTTAGGACCAATGATGGCACAATAAAGTGGGTTTAGGGACAATGAGGGTTAGTTGGCACCAATGAGTCCTAATAAGGTGTTTATATAACCAATAAGTTGTGTTTACGACCAATTATGGCCCAATATGGTGTGTTTAGTAGGGCAATGAGGATCGGTTGGGACCAATAAGTCCTAGTAAGGTGTGTCTTATATAACCAATAAGTTGTGTTTAGGACCAATGATGGCCCAATAATGTGTGTTTAAGGGCAATGAGGGTCAGTTGGGACCAATGAGTCCCAATAAGGTGTGTATATAACCAATAAGTTGTGTTTACGACCAATTATGGCCCAATAAGGTGTGTTTAGTTGGGACCAATGAGTCCCACTAATGTGTGTATATATCCAATGCGTTGTGTTTAGGACCAATGATGGCATAATAAAGTGGGTGTAGGGACAATGAGGGTTAGTTGGCACCAATGAGTCCTAATAAGGTGTTTATATAACCAATAAGTTATGTTTACGACCAATTATGGCCCGATATGGTGTGTTTAGTTGGGACTAATGAGTCCCACTAAGGTGTGTATATAACCAATAAGTTATGTTTAGGACCAATGATGGCCCAATAAGGTGTGTTTAGTAGGGCAATGAGGGTCGGTTAGGACCAATAAGTCCTAGTAAGGTGTGTATATAACCAATAAGTTGTGTTTAGGACCAATGATGGCTCAATAATGTGTGTTTAGTTGGGACTAATGAGTCCCACTAAGGTGTGTATATAACCAATAAGTTGTGTTTAGGACCAATGATGGCCCTATAAGGAGTGTTTAGTAGGGCAATGAGTGTCGGTTGGAACCAATAAGTCCTAATAAGGTGTGTCTTATATAACCACTAAGTTGTTTTTAAGACCAATGATGTCCCAATAATGTGTGTTTAAGGGCAATGAGGGTCAGTTGGGGCCAATGAGTCCCAATAAAGTGTGTATATAACCAATAAGTTGTGTTTACGACCAATTATGGCCCAATAAGGTGTGTTTAGTTGGGACCAATGAGTCCCACAAATGTGTGCATA
>JBCNJP010010916.1:0-19383 GCA_039602395.1 Deinandra increscens subsp. villosa
GTAGAATCTTCAAACGAGTAAAATAGATTAAGAATGGTAATCGAGGAAAGATTGGTAAGTAAGGGATTTCTGAAACAAGAAGTTAAATAGTGTTGTCCCAATGGTGTCGAAACCAAGCGGCGTCAAAGCCAGAAAGCGTCAAAGCTAAGCGGCGTCAAAGCCAGATAGCGTCAAAGCTATATAGTGTCAAAACTAAAGGGACCATTGCTACACGATGTGTTCGTAAAGCAAATAGAAACACTATTTCCCTAAGATAGCATTTAATATGAGACAAGGATGACAAAGCAACAGAAGGTTAGTCTATTCACGAGGTTAGAATATGTGAATATATGTGCTATATGCTTTGTGTTTGATTGTCTAATTGCAGAAATGTGTTTGACAAACCTAAGTGCCTTCGAAAGGTAAAGTTTTCCCAAAACGTAGAACTCACCAGCGTAAGCTGACTTGTTAAGTTATGTATGTCAGATGAGGCTGGACCTTCGGATCGAAAAGGGAAGGCTGAGATGTGAGCAGGAGCTAGGTGGCATATACTATCAAGACAATGTCAAGCTATCAAGAGAAGACATTTTTGAAAACTGGCGTGGAGATGTTTATTTCTCTTTTGTATTTGTCTCTCTTACTATGTAATACTTGGCATATGAATAAAAGTTTTTATTTCCGCTGCTTTAGTTATCTCTGTTGTACCTTGTGTTCATGAGTAAATCCGATGCGTGACCGCTCCTAAGGCCAAGTCTAGGAGTGGGCGTCACAAAACATTCTCTTGAATTTCGTTCCTCGTACTGCCCATCCACCTCCCCACACGTCACCTCTGCCCTCTCTTTCTCGAATGTTCCTATTTCCCCCATTGGCCCATCAACCCTCGGGATCCTAGTGCTCTGATTCTCCACGATCATTGGTCTGTCAGTCACCAGCAAGGTCGTCGGAATATTCCCCATAGCAGAAGATTCATCTCCTCCTTCTCTCAACTCCGGCAGAATCTCCGGTCGTAATATTATTGACAGAATCGTAGGAAACATTTGTTTCTTCTCAATATCTGCTTGCTCATAGACGAACGCCGGCGACCACTCTTCATCAACCTCCGTAACCCGACATTTAAACTTCCGATCTCTCCAAATAACATCGATAACTTCATCAATGCGCTCGATCGAACACACCGACACTCCCACATTGCATCTAGCTAGTTGAACGTCATATTGATCGGCACTAGAACATTGTAAGACCTCCCCAAAATAATTTCCGATTCTGTTGAATACCTGAGCATCCCATAACTGTGGTGGAACTCCCTGTATAGCTAACCAAACCAAACGTTCAAACGGCAAAGACTGCTCTTCCCACTTTTCGAGTTTAGTGAAACATTCCGAGAAAGCTCTAGACTTTCTCCAAACCTCCATATCCTTTGAATCGGAATCCCCTGAAATTAGGACCAACAGACCTCCAAGATATCTAATCTTCAAATGGGAAAGACCTTCTTTAGCAAGACGAAGGTGAAGACTGTTAAGGGTCTCCAGATTCGTGACCCGTCCCACAACCGAATTCTTCTTCCACACTTTCGGGGCCGCAAATTGTTCAGAACCAAAATCCACTACCTTGACATCAACGTTATGCCCCGACGATCCCGGCACTGTTCCGGCAAGAGCATCACGGAAGGAAACTCCAGTTTTGGTACCACCCAGGGTAACCCTGTTTCTTATCATCGGAGCTTTTGCGACCCCATTCAACACTGGCTTCCCGGCTCTGTCAAATCTTTCCAAATTAACCGATAACACCCGGTCATCCATCTTGATTTTATTCAGAACCCTTTCAAGTAGCAGCTTATCCTTCACCCCCTCAAATTTAACAAATCCAAACGGATCCCCCTGTTTTGTCTTCCTTCTGGAAATGAAGACGTCAACCACCGATCCAAATCTTTTGCATTCCTCCCATAATCTATTAACCGAGCACCCCTCCGGTATGTTTGCCACAAAGTAAGACGTAGCATTCCTCCACTCCTTCCATCGATTCTTGTTGCTCCTTCCACCCAGCTTGGTTTTCCGGCAGACTTCCACCCAGTCTCCTCCTTGTTGCTCCGGCGGCGCTATATTCCTCTCTTTCTCTCTCCTCTCCATTTTTCAAGTACGTGTCAATGAATACTTATCCCCATGTGTTTTTATGTTTTCATGTTTTTATTTAACTTCAACTTAAATATTTTAAGGTCTGCTCCTTTACATACGACTAGATTTATAATCTCCTAACACGGGTACATAAAACAGTTACATTGCTATAATGCGAGGAATAAAAGAATTACATAACGTTGGTGAAATTAAAAGTCAAATGCTTAAAGTATTGAGCGTAAAAGTTATTTTACATGAGTATACGGGTTAAACCATCAACTCTTGTGTTAAATTCGTTATGTTTTGAAAATAAAACAAAGAAATAGAAATATAAAATGTCATGTAGTTTATTAATTACATCACGAACTCCTGTATTAAATTTGTTACGTTGAAAAAGAAAACAAAGAAATAAAAATATATAATGTCATGTAACACCCACCTAAAACTAGAATAGCTAGTCATATCATTCTTGCAAGTAAATAAGAAAAATCAATAAAACCCACTGATCTATAGAGTTTCTCAAACATAAAAAGTAATGTAGATAACGAGATGTTTATTCCCCCCCGCGTTGATGCGGGGTTGAATTCGTATCCTGAGCGGAAGTAAAAAAAGTTAAGTGATATAAAACGTAAAAGTTTAAAAGTCTCGTGGTGAAAGTATAAAACTATAGAAGTATATTAAAAGCGAAAGTAGAAAAGTTAAACGTTTCATGCCCAAAGTAGAAGACAAAAAAACTTAAAAGAAAAAAAAAACTTTAAAGTTAGAGGGTTAAAAAATTAAGGAGTATAAAACGTAAAAGTCTAAAAGTCTTGTGATGAAAGTATAAAAGTATAAAAAATATACTAAGTTAAGTGGTATAAAACATAAAAGTCTAAAAGTCTTGTGGTGAAAGTATAAATTTATAAAATTATACTAAAAACGAAAGTATAAAAATTAAAAGTTTTGTGGCCAAAATAGAAAACAACAAAACTTAAAACAAAAAAAAAATTAAAAGTTAGAGGGTAAAAAAGTTAAGGGGTATAAAATGTAAATGTTTAAAAGTCTTGTAGTGAAAGTATAGAACTATAAAAATATACTAAAAATGAAAGTAGAAAAGTTAAAAGTTTCATGGCCAAAATAGAAGACAACAAAACTTAAAATAAAAAAAAAACTTTAAAAGTTAAACGTTACAAAACGTAAGAGTATGAAACATATGTGGCCAAACTATGAAAACTAAAAGTTACTATTTCGTTAAAAAAACAAATCGTAAAAGTTTAGGGGTAGAAAGCATCAAAACACCAAAGTTACGTGGCCAAAAATTAAAAAACTAAAATATACTATTAATGTATGAAATTCCATTGTATAATATAATAAATAAGAGTCCTAAGACTATCTGCAACGCTAACATAAATCTTTCACACAAACAGTCATAGTTACCAGCCACATCATTGTTTTAACCGTCCTTTCCATAAACAGGTCTTTACCTCAATGTTGTCATTCCTACAAACACCCCCTATTTATCTGTTTATAATTTTGTTTGTGAGGAGAAAAAAAAGTTATATGTCACACCCCAACCGACGGCGGAAACGTCGGGGCATGATTAGATTGCCCATAAACTCATGACAACTAATTTAGTAATAATAGTTATATAATAAATTTTATTGATAACATTGAAAAATAAAAGGAAAATTGGATTTTAATAATATCAGTTTTAAGCTGTTGGTGGAAAATAATATGAATTTTAGAAATAGCATAGAATAATATTAATTATTAAGGGGGGTGTTAATAATAGAATGTTGTTACTAAATTCATAAAGGTGTTAAAATCTGTCCAACGTGGATAATGACGTGTCCAACCCTTCCCATCTGATGAGTGTCCAGCCCTTCCCATCTGATGAGCAGGGTGATCGGAGGAACGCAGGTGAGGGAAATGGGGGTTAATTGGGGGTAGGGTTTGAGTAAATAAGGCTTTAAGGTTAAAAAAATAGGTAAATGTAAATAAATATGTTATTTACTATGCCACGTCATTGTCCACGTTGGACATATTTTAACATCGTTATGAATTTAGTAACGACATTCTATTATTAACACCCCCCTTAACAATTGATATTATTCTATGCTATTTCTAAAATTCATATTATTTTCCACCAACAGCTTAACACTGATATTATTAAAATCCAATTTTCCAAAATAAAACAATACATCACATATTAATAACAAATACAATTTCTTTATTAAACTAGGTCCAAAAGCCCTATGTGATAGCATCTTGAAACATCAACATCAGAGCCTGCAACATGTATAAAATAAAGGGTGTCAACTATAAATAGTTGGTGAGTAACCACAAGTTTGATACATAACATATATTTGAAAAACATGCGTTACGTGACATATGATAGAATAAGTAAAATATAACATGCTAGAAGATATTGATAACATGAAAGACTAGGCATAACCAAAATTGCTAGTATAAAATGACAACATGAAATGGTAGGCATAAACAAATCTCAATGACATATGATAGATTCCCTAACCCGCAGGTTAGACTATATGAAATAATGAAATAGACTCTAAACACCCAATGCCGAACCGGCTTTATTGCAACAAGTGCTGAGTCTTACACCAGAGCAGTTAAGTTCATTGTCTCCAGAACAGCAACAGCAAGTCATTCAGCTTCAACAAATGCTTCGACAGTCGACTTAGTCAAAGACTCAGGTCAAGCTTAGTCGGACTTGGTCAAAGACTCGGGTCAGCTTAGTCGGTACATGACCCGTGCCGGTTGGTGACCCAGGCTTTAAATATTTTTAGCGTACACATTAGTAGAGTAGTAGTTCAGAATTGCGAGGTATCTGATTACACTTGTAACGGTTTAAAGGAAAATCGATTTGAAATATTTTTGGATTTGGTTTTTGTTTCTCGGCCCATTGAATACTTATCCCCAATCCCCATCGCGCTATGTTTTTATGTTTTCATGTTTTTATTCAACTTCAACTTAATATATTAAGGTCTCCTTTACATACGACTAGATTTACAATTTGCATGTCTCTACGGGGATTAAGAGGATAAACAAAAAAGTTAAATTCCTAAAACGCTGGAAATAAAAGAAACGGTGTAACATCGGTGAAATTAAAAGTCAAATGTTTAAAGTATTAGACGTAGGACCTTTGAGTTATCTTATATGAGTGATGAGTGTACCAATTGTGTACTTCATCCGGATCAAAGTTCATATATAAATTATTTCTACACATAACAAATGTGTACTTCATCCAGATCAAAGTTCATATATAAAGTCCTTTTAAGCTTTATGTTCCTAAAAATTGTTGTAGTTAATTCATCCATTTTGCAGAATTGACTTACTTCTTGAAATCAAAACTGCTTGGCATCACTAATATGATACTGTATTGTTTGTCATCCACATTATAATTACATGCAACCCATTTATTCAACCAATTCAGGTAACACAATATGATACCGTATTATTCTTCATCCAAAGTTTTAACCAAGCTCTTAACAGATTGACTTATTATATTCAAATCTGCATTTTATTCATAAGTGGTGCATATATAATAGGGAAAATTGGATGAAGGTTGGCCAACAATAATAATCTCACCTTCAAAAATCACCCCTACTAGTCCCAACTTTTACCATATTTACTGATATTGGTCCCGTCGTTAAAAAAACTTAACACCGTTAAAAACTGATGATGTGGCAGCTGACATGGATATTTATTTATTTTTCCTTTATTTAACCCTTTTTTTTCTGACCTGGCAAGTTCACTTCACCCACCTGCAACCACAGGTGAAGTACGGCGAGCTTCTGCTCTCTACCGGTGGTTCTCCCCCACCCGACCAGTGATAAATAAACATATATTCAAGCTCCTTGGCCAGATAATATTGTTAAAACAGATCGGGAAGACGAGAAAGATAGAACTAACGTTTGCAAGAGACAGTTGATAAATCGCATCAATTCGGAATTAGGAAATTCAAGCTCCTTGGCCGGATAATATTGTTAGCATCTCTCAGGTTGCCAATAGAAAGATACCTACACAATAATTCGCCATCTCTCAGGTTCTTACCCGCCCGACCCACTCCACAATGTCCCCCTAAATAATTCGCGCAACCCATTCGAACACCCCACCCCTCGGAATCCCATACCATCCACCCCCTTTCAATTTCAACAACTCCAAATCAGAACTCACATTCACCACCATTCCGCCCAAAACACCACCAATCCGCCATAAAACCGCCACCAAAACCACTCGTCGCTAACATAATTCGCATATTCGGACACCGATCTAGTCTGCAGGTACGGACTGAAGAGGTTGAAGACTTGAAGGCGAACGCCGTGAGCTGCGCAACGCTGATGAGGTAACCGTTGGAGTGGTGGCAGGTGCGGTAGAGGCGAAGTGGTAGACGATGGTGCGGTGGAGGTAGTGGAGGAGGAAAGGGGAGATGAGGAGGATGGGTTTTGGGTGAGAGGAGTTATGGCCGAGGGGAAGATGGGGCGGTGGTGCGGTGGTTGTTGGTGGGAAGGAGAGCCGTATTTTAAGAAGATGATTATGTTATTAATTAATTAATTTATGTTTTGAGTGGTGAAGATGATTATGTGGCATCTAAATTAAAAAAAAATACACATCAGCTGCCACGTCATCAGTTCTTAATGGTGTTAAGTTTTTTTAACGACGAGACCAATATCAGTAAATAGGGTGAAAGTTGGGACCAGTGGAGGTGATTTTTAAAGATGAGATTATTGCTGACCAACACTCAAAAATTGAGATTATTTAAATCAAATTTTCCCTATTACTTAGAGTTCTCTATTAACTCTTATGTTACGGAGACAACTTCATTAAAAAAAATCAAAAGAAATCATTCTTTTGTGTTTTAGCATATTAGGTTTTTTTTTTAACTGTTATGGAGATATTTAAATATATTAATATTTTGTATTTTCTTAACAGAAGATATTGTATATATATACATTTGACAAGTGAAACTTATGGGTTCGTGCCATTCGGATCCGGGTCGGATCCGGATCCGGATCCGGATCTATCCATCAGACTATCCCTCTCTTTAAACCCTAAAGTCATAATCAGATCTGCGCATCACTTTTCTTTCCCCTTTTTACTTCTTTCATTTTCTCAGATCGAAGCTTCACACGGATCGCCGGCGTTAGATCACTTGCCGGATTTACCGGCGGCGAGAGTAACGTCGCCGACGCCTGTGCCGATGGTCAACAGGTACGTTCGAGACGAGGCTACGCCGATTAAGAAAGCGGATCTCGCCGAGCAGGACGCATTCGTCAGAGGGCCGCCGGAGGAGGAGGCGGCGGCGACTAGAGCAGTCGGCGGAGGAGGTCAGGCGAGGCGGTGGAGGCCGTCTGCTGGAAGCGGTAGGAGATAAGTAACGAAGGAGCGCTAGGGTTTTACCCAAAGGAGGTCAGGCGAGGCGGTGGAGGCACGCCCTTTTCTTAACAAGGACATCGGAATCAGGTTTTTGAATTCAAACCCTAATACGAACCATATTTATATACGTGAAGATAACAAAGCGTTTGGAGGATATGATTTTTGAAACCATGAAATCATCAACCCTAAACCATCAGTTTCCATCATCCGCCAAGGTAAACTTTTATCTATGTGTTAGTTTTTAAAACTATGTTTCCAATTGTATTCATGTGCAAATTCAGATTGAAAATTTTGTGAAATTAAAAGAGTTTTTATTTCTTATATGTTAGAATTAGTTTATGCCTTTCTAATTGTAAATGTCTTACCATAGTTACTTTCAGCAGTACATTAGACATTTCGATTTATAACAAGTTTGTTTAATTCATTGAGATTTTAGGTGTTTAAGACGACACAAAATTTTCCATAAATGAACCAAATCTGTTGTGAAACCATTCATATCATTCTGTTGTCTTTGAATGATTACAAATGCTCACTATTTAGTAATATGAAAGACTTATACTTTGATTTTATCATCAACCTGTTTAATGATTTAGTGTAGTGCATAGATTTTTTAATACCATGCTGGTATTTTCTTATGTAAATGGTAATATAGATTTTGACTTTCATGGTTGACCTTTAAATTATATAAAAAATGAAGAGGTAGTTAGTAAATGTGAGCCTGTGGAAACTTAAACGGATCTTCCATTGAGAAGCGAAAGAAGGTTTCTTTAGATATTACACTCACTTCATCTACATTCGCATCAGGTAAAACCTCAATATCCAATTTTAGTTTCCATATGTAAAGGGCTCAAACTTGGATTTGAATTTTATTATTAGGAACTTACTTCTTTGACAAATTAACTACATGAGTTACTATTATTTTTATGTCTTTCCACTCAGTTTCTTTTATAGGTTGGGCATGTAAGCCATTTGACCTAATGCTATTTTCTTTAAACTAAAGGGAAAAGTTTAAGTGGTAATTTTGATAGTTTTAGTTTCTTTTAACTAAAAAGGAAAAGGCCAAGTAGTTATAGATTCATCCTCATTATATGTCTAATGTGTACATGTCCATATGTGTTTATCATAGGCTATTTGGGTAAGCTGTCCAAACTTGCAACTTTTCAAGGATTATATCCAATGTTGTTACTTTGCTCAACTTATAGGACCATTTTTGCAATTAATTAACTCTTTAAAAAATATAATAAAATAAATAAATGGAAAGAAAAAAAGAACAGAATAAGAGGAGTGGGCATGTGGGTAGCTAGGCTGTCCAAGAAAAGATGCCAACTCTCTATATGTTAATGATCTGTTACCGTTGTATGAAGCAATGCCTCCTCATTGGCAATTTTATTCTTAATTTCATGTACTTTTACAATTTTTTATATCAAATGGTAACCTTCAAATAATAAAAAGGCCTAGCCGGTTTCATTAATCATATGTTGTAAACTCTATACAGCTACTACGAAAGAATATGTTGAAGGCTTTTTTGAAACCAGTTGTTCTTATGTGCTTGACAGGATGGATCTCTGATTAGTTGTGCCGACTGAAAGTCAGCAGACACAGCAGGAATACATCCACCTACAATGTGCTTACTAATGAAATATTTTTTAAATTACATTGACCCGCTTCCAGCTTCCTGTTAGCACAAAGTTTGATTTGAGAAGTGATCCTCAAGTGAAAAGAGACTACGAAAGACTTTTATTGGTAATGGTGTTGATAGTTCCTGATGGAGTTGTTTGTTTTCTTTTTCACTTACTCATATATGGATGCAACAGTCAACAGTTGGAATGAAACATGAATCTTGAAGGTGAGCAACACTTCAAAATTATGTTTATGTTGATTTGTACTTTATCTGTATATATGTTCTATTTGGTTGATTTTGACCCATTTACTATTTGCTTGATTCGGGTTATGTCGAATCAAATGAGTCGAGTAAAAAGCTATTAGTATAAAAGGAAGCGGGTTGAATGTCCATAACGGAACTTTAAAAACCAGAAACAAGAACAAATGCTAACACATAATAAATGCAGGGTGCGGCTTCGAAAAACAACAGAAAAGGATGAAGACTGCAATGACAAAGGTATGAAGTAAGGGTGTGGCATACTTGATCATCCTAATACCAAACATTTTGCTATCTATAATCTTTTTCATTATTAAACATTTATCTACAAATGAAGTCACTCATATATAATTACTACTTTATCTTTGAATCTCTTTCTATTAAATGGGCCAAATCGTGATTGTTGTTTGGTTTTTTTTGCAAGTCTGTGTATGTTGTTGGCTCTAAGATGCTTCCTTTTACTAAATCATTTATTTTTTAAGTCATTTTGAATAAATTTTCTAATTATTGATTTAAATTCTGCAATTTAGTAGAGTCACACCTTTGAAACATTTTAAACCAAAACTTTCTTCATCATTTTAATGATTATTCGTGTCAGTTTCGTCATTTTTAATTTGAAGCAATGAAATCAGGTTACTAAATATGTTTAAAATTTCATTAACAACAGAGAAACGATACTAAACAAGGTATAGTAATTTCCTTTGGGTGAAAATGTCAGTTTTTTTAATTCAACAAACTATTCAATTTCATTAAATGGGTTAAACAGATCATTTATTGATGGTGTAAATCTCGAAAATTGCTGAACTTTAGATGCTCACATACTTGCAAGTTTTAGTTTAGGATTTCATCGTTTGATTATGTCAACATTATATTCGGGTCCAAAATGTGATGGAATTGATGATTAAGTTCTATAAAATCATGAAAGTGCATCTTTATTTGCTTTCATTTCTGGATAATAGTTTATTGGAAATAAGTTGCTGATTGTTTGTTTACATTGTGTAGCTTATAGTTTTGCAGTGCAGGTTATTACGCTCACTACATTAATTCCAGGTCATACAGCTGCTGTTGGGGAACCTTCTTATCGGTTATCTCCTTGAACTATTTATGTTACTACTCTTCCCTTCTTTGTAGTCTAATAAATTGGTTGGAAAAATATAATGTCAATGAAATATGTTTGTCATCATAAGATAATATCAAGTCTGATCTTGATCTTAATAACTGAAACTACTCTCGGTTTTGGTTTCAAGAGCGTTATTTAAATAACGTTCTTTATATTTGAAAGGTAAAACAAAGACTTTCTAAACTTAAGACATACCCATATACACCTCAATGTGTATATAGATTTCATAATTCAATATCTTTAAACACACTTATATCTATCTCCTAATATAAGTTTTGTTAGGCCTTCTACATAAGGAAAGAGTACTTTATTTTCAAGAGATATAGATGATCTATACATTATATATATTCTCAGGTTGGTTTTATTTTAGTTTCTGAGGTTATGATTGGCATTTATAAAAAAGGAAGTAAATTTAAACCTGATGTTAATGGGTCATGTGTTATGATTTCAAATTTATAGCTTATAATAGATTTTGATTCAAAGGGACGTAATGTTTGCTAAATAAAGACACTGATTTCATTGAGAGTATACTTATGGAGTGCAATTGCAGATATTTACACATGTCAAAGGGTATAGTTGTGGAGTGACCTTTGATCTTATCAATAGCAATCAATCTGCTTCACAAGCTTCTATTAGGTAGTAATAGTTAATTGTTGATGAAATTGAAGCCAAGTTAAAAGCCATAAATGATAGTTCAAGCAGACCCATTTTAAACATCTTTGGGTTGAATCTGTCACCACTAAATAATAGTTAATTGTTTGCAGTTGTGTTCCCTCTTTTGTTGACTTCTTTTTATATTTTATGCTTTCAGCTGCAGAAAAAGTTTAGCATTGTTGGCTTGCAGGATAATGATAAAGATCTGGTCGAGGTTGTGAGAAATTTGCGGTGGTTGATAACGAAGGTCTTTAGAGATGATCCTAGGCAGGTATGCTTTCAGTTCATAATTTATATTGTTTGAAGTATTAGCTAAGACTCGGTTTTCATTCTGATTGTGTGGATTCAAACACAGGATATTATTTTCTTTCTTATTGTTTTGTTTTAATTCTGCAGGGGTTCAAAATAAATAGGATGAGGATGACGATGATGAGGATGACAGTGAGACATGATCAGTAGGTGTTCGATGTGTGTTTATAAGGTTATGCTTGACGACAATAATCATCTCATTCTGGCCAGAGTATGTTGTGGATGCAATTTAGGTATTACACTTTAATCTTTGATGTTCTTTTAAAGCAATGATGATAATCATGTATTTTCACAGCTTATGGTTGCTTTATATGTCCGTTTCTTTTCATCCAAATTGTTTATAAATTGTAAAGTTCACTACGTTTCGGATTGCATTATTTATTTTATGTTTTCTTTTGATTTTTAAAGGGATGACGAAGGGTTGTCCTTTTCAAACTTTTATGACCCTTAAAGATCCTAAGAAGCAATGAATTGTTGAAAAAGAATTAGAATCTAACCATCAAGTAAAAGATGTTTGTGTTGGAAAGTCTGCTTCTATTATGGAATTAAAGATCAGGACCGAGGATTCAATTTATGTTAGACAGAGATTAACCAGGGGGTGTGCCTAATTATTGAATATTAGGACCAAATTGAAATCAATGACAAAGATGGCAATGAAGGTTGGCATGAAGCTGCTCATAACAAATTTTCAGGTACCTTCAATGAGAAACAAAGTACATGCTTCTATTTTTTATGCAATAAATACTTTGAAAGGTTTGACGTGTTTCATTTTGGTTTCGTATACAATTGTTTGTTATTGCATAAAAATGACTGAAGCACTGCACTTGATATTTCTCTTTTGGTTATTTGTAGATTGGTAATGGGTCAAAACCAATGATTTCTTCAATAATCAAAACCAGTTATTTGTAGGTTGGTAATGGGTCAAAACCAATGAAAAAAAATATTGCTTTGGTTACATAGTATTGAATTCACTGACTTTTTTCTACAATGGATCGATCATATATGTTATGTTCTTCAACTCAGAACTGCCTACCGAAAAAATAGGAGCTACTTTCCCGTCTTTGAAGTTGCTAGAGAAGGCTATTGTGTGCCGATGCATCTAACAATGGTGGAATAATCGCGGGATGGAAACATGCAGCGCCGCAACACGCCCCGTCGCTACATCTTCTTGGATAATAGTTCTGTTTTTATAGCAAGTTGATTTTTGATTTTCAAAGGTGTATACAAAAACAATATATTATAGATTGTTTTGTTCTGGTTGGATCAGTTTGATACAAACAGTCGGTTGATTTTGGTCAAATATATTGTACTTTCAATTTCTTTTGGTTCCATCGATACAACAGTAGGTTGATTTTATTTTGTGCTTACTCTTAATATCATCCATCAGGTTTGTGTTATTCATATTTCTTAGTTTGCTCTTTTTATGATATGCTTATTTTCATAAAATCTTAGATACCGCAGCAACGCGCGGTCGATTTCTAGTTATTGACATATTAGAATTGTATGATTTCTTTTATTGAAATCATTCAGTGGCTACTCTTTTGATGTTGGAATCATAATATAAGAAATAATAATTGTTGTATTTGTTAATCATTAAAATTTACTTGTATTGTTTTGATCCAAAAGATGCCTTACGGGTATGGTGTAACACCCGTTACCCGTAGTTTCCATTATTATAACGTTTGTGGAAGCTAGACCTTTTTTTTATTTAAATACCCAAAACAAGGTTTAAAACTTGAAACATACTTTATAAACTCCACTCGTATAAATATACCTTAATTGAAAATTTAAATAATAATTTCGGCATGACCTATTCATAAGTCCGGGGATCCTTACAAAGGTCAATCTGTTTTACTAACATAACACAAATTTCAAACACACATAGTCGAAACGAACCACATGACTACTAAAATAAACAACCAAGCAATTCATGGAGTTTAACCCCATAACACGACATAATGGTTAACACGACACATCAAGAAAACCACATGGTCAATGTCAGACCTTGCACTTTACTTTGTTGACCCGTTCCCGCGACTTGATTCCACGAGCCTTGACTCCATCTATCCTTAGATTGCACTTCACGTGACGTTTATAATCTCATAAAATCATAAATAATACTCCCTAATTATTTACCTTAACTTCATATAAAATCACGGACATAAAATCATAACGATACGTATTAACACTCATAAAATCATTAAGTTTAAGTTTACATATAATTTCACGACGAGTCGTCACATAAAATCATAAAATAAATCTTGTGAATATATATACATATATCACATAGAATCACAAACTTGTCACATTAAATGACGAAACGCTCACATGACGTCCACTCCTAGACTTGGCACCAGGAGGGTTCACTCATCGGATTTACTCTTGAACACGTGGCACAACAGAGATAAGCAACGAAAAATTTAAAACTTTTATTTATTATAAAGCCAAGTACGTAAACTAGTTAAGATAATTTACAATCTATCTATATAGCGACTAATTATATACGTCTTTATTTATCTACAACTAGCTAGCACGCTCACCAGCTTCCTCTATAGCTTGCCCGATCAATCTCTTATCACGAGGGCTCCGCCCTTGCTCCCAGACGTCTCACCTATACCTGACATACATATGGTTTTGGAAAAGGTCAGCTTACGCTGGTGAATTCTACATTTTAAAAACTTTACCTCGTTTGTGAGGTTAAAACCTTTGGACCTGCAAAATCCCTTTTTACAAAAATTTATCAAGTATAACACATAACAAGTCATACATAACATAACATCATAATCAAACACGTTTCTCTATAAAACATCTACCTCGATAACCTTAAACTCCTATGACCTGAATTCCATACACCTCTATACCTTCTAGTTTCGAATACTACTCAGGTGACTTCACCGGGAAGCCCCCAACCTCAGTACCGAAAACCGTTCTATTTCTTCTATACCTTCCCGGTCTCGAATACTGCTCAGGCGACTTCATCTGGAAGCCCCCAACCTCAGTACTGACAACCGTCCTACATTCCGTACTTCCAGTCTCGAATACAGATCAGGTGACTTCATCTGGAAGCCCCCAACCTCAGCAGCGACAACTGTTCTTGTAACCTTAACTCTTTAGACGTTCTATTCTATCGAACATCTCCTTAACCACCACAGTACTACTACCCGCCCCTAGTTAGATATCCGGATGACTTAGGTGTGCTATTAAACATGATAATGTACTCATATACTGCAATAGATGAACATCCCCCAATTTACCTAGGTGTATGTATACAGGATGTACCAATAGCGTATCCTCCACACTTTCGATATACCAGGTAACTATACTACCATGCTTGTATACATGATGTACCAGCGGCGTACCCACCACATAATAATAGAGCAAATGCATCACCTGTTCTCATATAATCATACATTCTCACTTGTACGTTTATCAACAAGCCATTATCATTTGGATACTAGTTTCAAAGCAAATATAACACATAACTCTAATAATCATTTCATATGCATTATTCTATCATAATCATTTCACATACACTACTAACACGTATAACCATTCATAAGCATCTTCATAACATAACACGTATCACTTCAAACAGTTCTTCAATTTATCAGTTAAGATAATCAAATTTTCAGATAAAAGCATTTCAAATACTTTTTAAGTAAACAGTTGAACGTTGTATGTATATCAGCCCGAAAAATATTAAAACATTTAAAAGTGGGCTTGCAGAAACTCACCTTATCTCTTTACTCATTATACTCGGATAGAACCTCCGACAAAATCTTCCGGTTAACCTAATTTACGTATCGTATGGCATTAATGCAAGGTTTAACATTATAAACATATCCTATGTTTATTTATCTCTTATATTATCTTAATAATATCTAATTATTAAGGTTTACTTCTTTTAAGGTCAAAATAACTAGAATACCCCTATAGGTATAATATCTCCTTTTAATACGAAGACATGCATTCCTATAAGTAAACGCTCACTCTAGGATCGCCTAGTGAGGTATGCCAGGTCCTAGTTGGGATTTATGCGACACCCCCGCTTTGCCAGAAACCCCAGTGTACAGGCGCTTACCCTTCCGGTCCGCACGAACTTTTAAATATCCGATTAACTCGGTATCTTAAATACTTTATCATTTATCTATTTTAACTTCATATATACTTATTATATATATAAACATAGTTCCATACCAGAAATCAAGTACCCATACCCTCCGGATTATATTATATTAAATAATCATAATTCAAAACCCTAATTTCATGTATTTCTCGTTTCTTTATCAAAACTCATTTTCTTTTCAAACCAACTTATGGTATTATCCATTATAACATTTTATAATATACTTTAAAATATCATAGCTTAATTCAACATCGTTTACTCAATTCGGGCAGAACAACGTTATGAAAACCCTAATTTTGACCCGTTAACAAAACCTTAAGCAAACCTTTTTCCAATTGTGAAATAAACTTAGGGCTTTCTTGAAACACATTATTTTAGGATTACCTACAAAAATTCAGACCCTAATTCCCACCCGATTATCCAATTTTGGCAAAACAAGCTCAAGAACCCTAATTTTAGCATAGTTTTAGAAATCATACTTAGAAATAATATTATCAAAAACTGAAAGAGGTTATTCTTAAGCATACCAAATAAGGCTAGAATGCAGAATTTCGACTTCTAACTCTTCTCCGATTGCTTGTATTTCTCCGACGAAGTTCTGGCTCATTTTTAGGGTTTTTGGGTTGTAGATCACGAAATTGGCGAGTTGTTCTGTCGATTTGAGCATGCTATTTATACTAAGAGGTGCGCCCTAAGGTCCTTACACGTCCCATGGTGAGTAATCTGTTGGTTTTTACAGTGGATATCCGGGTTACCGATTTTAATTTTTTATTAAAACCGATTTAATATATAAATTAATACTATATTAATTTAGCAGCGGAAATGATTTAATTTAAACATGCGGATACAAACGTAACAGGATCAATCACCGTACATGACAAACACAAGAAAATTATTTATTTAATACAAATAAATAAATAAACTAAATATCTAAACGAGTTAGATATACCTTGGAGGGATCCGAGCAACCGCTCGAGACACCCGGATTCAACGGGCTCGCGCTAGGACGAACTGAGACTTCTGACTCGAACCTGCGAGACAAATCATCGACGGCGACGACGACGGTAGTGGTGGCGGCGGTGGTAAGGTTACCACTGGCGGCGGTGACAAAACTTTTTCCACCGGAATTGCAACCGAAACAGTCCCCACGAAAATCTCATCACCGGTGACTGGCAGTGACGCGATGGCGGTGGCCGGCGGGTAAAGCGGTGCGGGCCACGACGAGGGAATCGGGCGCGGTGGCCTCGGCTGCGCCGACAGCGCGAGGACCACCGGCCGACGATCGGGCGGTGGTGCGGCGGAGGGAGCGGCGGCGGCGGCTCGGGCTTCGGCTTCGGCTCGGGCTGTGGCTTCGGCTCGGGCTGCAGCGGCTTCTCTCTCGAGACGAGCACACACACTGGCAAGACGGGGATCCGTCGAAAAAACTCAAGAGATTGCGGTGGTGGTGGCAGCGCCGATCGAAGGCGGACGGCGGCTGAGGAGTCGACTGGGATTCGGCGCAGAGAGTGTAACACCCCAAAATCTAAAGGTAATAAATATATATGTTTTTATATATTTTTATGTGAAAATATGTGTCGTATATGTGTTTATGTTATAAACATGTTAAAATGTTAAGAAATGCGTATTTGAAGTTATAACAATAAACTATGCATAAGGTAAGTGTTTATCGGGTTAGATTATTTAAAAAAAAAATATATATGTTTATATGTTAAATATATGTTATATGAATGATTAGTCACCATGCTAGGTGTCAATTCTCATGCTTAGTCACTAGGACACTTGTAAGAAGCATGTGAGACACTCTTGGCTATAAATAGACCATGGATCCATCCATTTTTCCTTGCTAATTCACCAAATATCAACCTAAACCTCTAAGAAACCTCAAGAACACCAAGAACACCAAGAACACTCTAGCTTGCATTTTTGAAGATTCAAAGGGAGTTAGGAGCCCATCCTCTGGAATAGATCAACTTAAGGTATGTTTAACATTAGCCTTCAATTAGTTTCATGATTCATAACACTTAGATATGCCTTTTAAGAATAATGCAAGATTAAGGTTCTTGAACATGTTTTATTGAGATTGGGAGTTCTAGTGGGAATCATGGGTTGAAATTTGGTATGAAGCCTTAGAATAACATGTTTTAAGAAATCCTTAAGTTAATTTCATGTTTAAAGAAGGGTTGGTATGGTTTCACCATGTTGGTTTATCAAGAACAAGTAAACCAAGAACAAGAACATAAACATTGGTGTTTTGATCATAGTAATTCCGCCTCCTGGTCGTGATAACGCCTATACGGTCGGTCATGATCTTCACCAAACTAAAACACAAATATGGGTGATATCTCATAGTAATCCCGCCTCCTGTTCGTGATAACGCCTATACGGTCGGTCATGAGAATCACTCATCAAGGACATAAAGGCTTGGGCAAGGGTAATAATATTCAACAAAAGAACATAATTATATATATGTACTAAGTATATATATAAGTTAAAACATGGGTTTTGATAAAGTATTGAATGTACCGAGTTACTCGGATATCTAGAAGTTGGTGCGGACTGGAAGGGTGGCGCCTGTTCACCGGGGTTTTTGGCATAGTGGTGTTGTCGCATAAATCCCAACTGGGACATGGCAAACGCTTCACTGGGAGATCCCGGAGTGAGCGTTTACTTATAGGAATGCACATCTTCATAAATATCACTAAAAGAATACTTTTTCCCGCAAATGGCAAAACGGTCATTTTTGACAAATAAACGTTAAACCAACAAGTGGATGGGTTTGGGTTAAAGGGTTAGTCTTAATGACCATTTGTAACCTCTAGGATGTCTTGCTAGGGACATCACGTTAAAGCAAGTTAGTTTCACGAAGGAATAAGGCAAGAAACTACTTCGCAACCTAAGGTGAGTTCTATGAGCCCTCTTTTAAATTGTTTAAATGCTTTAAACCGTTTTAGGTTGATATACATAACGTTTTATGAAAATACTCTCAATTGTTATAATTGCTTGTTATATGTATTGATTGTATGGTGATGATTAGAGGAAAGATAGATTGCCATTTCGATGTTTCTAGTAGAATAGATTAAGGATGGTAATCGAGAAAAGATTGGTGAGTAAGGGGCTTCTGAAACAAGAAGTTAAATAGTGTTGTCCCAATGGTGTCAAAACCAAGCGTCAAAGCTAAGCGGCGTTAAAGCCAGAAAGCGTCAAAGCTAAGCGGCGTCAAAGCCAGAAAGCGTCAAAGCTATATAGTGTCAAAACTAAGGGACCGTTGCTACACGATGTGTTCGTAAGGCAATAGAAACGCTATTTCCCTAAGATAGTACTTAACATTAGGATACATTATTAATGTGAGACAAGGATGACAAAGCAACAGAAGGTTAGTCTATTCACAAGGTTAGGGTATGTGAATATATGTACTATATGCTTTGTGTTTAATTGCCGAAATGTGTTTGACAGACCTAAGTGCCTTCGAAAGGTAAAGTTTTCCGAAAACGTAGAACTCACCAGCGTAAGCTGACTTGTTAAGTTATGTATGTCAGATGAGGCTGGACCTTCAGATCGAAAAGGGAAGGTTGAGGTGTGAGCAGGAACTAGGGGGCGTACACTATCAAGACAATGTCAAGCTATCAAGAGAAGACATTTTTGAAGACTGGCATGGAGATATCTATTTCTCTTTTGTATTTGTCTCTCTTACTATGTAATGCTTGGCATATGAATAAAAGTTTTTATTTCCGCTGCTTTAGTTATCTCTGTTGTACCTTGTGTTCATGAGTAAATCCGATGCGTGACCGCTCCTAGGGCCAAGTCTGGGAGTGGCTTCACAGAGAGATAG
>JBCNJP010010919.1:0-19380 GCA_039602395.1 Deinandra increscens subsp. villosa
TGTTATCATTTTGAGTGGATTTAATGTGATGAACATGATGGACCATTATTTGGGTGATTTGGGAGAAAACGGGACTCGAAAACATCAAAAAACGGCGAAAACGAGAGCACGAAACGAAGCGAAAAGCCAAGGGGCCGTCCAGGAGGCTCCAGGCGTATCGCCTGGAACTCCCTGGATCCCTAGGCGATACGCTTGTAGGTCCTTTTCCAGCCAAAACCCTAAAGTGCACCTATTTAAGCACATTATGTCTCCACTAGCCTTCCATTTCACCCCAAAACACTCCCAAACGGCCATGAACGACTGAAACCCTAAGAGACCACCCTATTTGATGATTTGAGGTCCAAGATCAAGGCTTTCTTGCTTAGGATCAAGCTAGAATCATCCCTTTCGGTATGTAATCTTCAAACTATGTTGTTGCAACTTGAATCTTCTCTTCTACCCTCATCAAGATCTGAACTTTATGTTATATTTGGCTTGAATCCATGTTGTAATTGATAGATATAGGGTTTAAATGAGTAAAGGTTCCACCTTTTTGCATGATTTTGCCATTTCACTTGAATCCATGATGAAATCCCTATAGATCTAGGGTTTTTATGCAATTTGATGTTTGGATCTTCATGAAAGTTGTGATTTTGATTGTGGATCTGAGATTAAAGCATGATGAATCATTGATATGATATAGATCTAGGGTTTTCTTTGATAAAGATTGGATTTTTATGTATGAAAATGGCTAGATCTATGAAAAGCATGTCATCTACGGCTAGAACTAGGGATTTTCTCATCAAGATTCGATTTTTATGTTTCAAATGAACTTGATTTGCCTCATGAATGTTGTTTAGGATTAGATCCATGTATTATGATCATCAAGTTTGGTTTTTCCTTGATAAAATGGCTAGATCTCAACATGTGTGTCACCTAGGGTTAGAAATGTGTGTCATAAAGCTTCAAGATGACATTTTTACCTCCTAACATGTGTAGATCTATAATTTTCTTGGCATGTGAAGTTAGATCAGTAGGTAAAGATATTAAACCATGAAATTTTATGTGTTTAAATGATAGATCCAACCATGCATGCTCAATAGGGTTTGTTTTGTGAACCAAAAGCCGATTAATGGGCTAGATTTGACTAGATACATTCTAAACTAGGCTAGGTTCATGCTAGATTCAAATAGACCTATAAAATCTATAATAGCTTATGTTAGATCTGATCCTATATGATAATCATGTATATTACCTTGGATTATTATCATGGAAATCGAATTTGTTGACTATGTTGACCTATGTTTGACTATGTATGACTATGTTAACCTATGTTCAAATTATGTTAACCATGATGACCAATGTTTGACTATTTTGACTTCTGTTTGACCGTGTTTGACTTTCATATAAATAGTCAAATTAGGATCCTTTGACCTTGCCTTTTAGTTTAGGATTGGACCCATATCGTACGTATCCCCTCGCCAACGAGTCGTCGAGTCGGTCGTGTCGTGAATTAAACTATTTATACATTTAATTAAATATTTATTTATTCTTCCTCTATCTCTCCTAGTCTTCAAGATTATCATCGGGTTTGCCTTACCTCATTTCGTGGTGTCGTTCCTTCAATTCGTGTCTCCGTGACAGGTGAGTATCATACCCCCTTTTCCTTTTAAATTTTGGGGTGCAACATGTACCGTATAAACTCATGTTCGTGTTCTTAAACTTTATACATTTTCAAAACGCATGCGAACTCTGTGTTTGATCTATGTGCCTAGTATGTGTGAACTTGTTTGGATCATTTCTATGGATTATGTTGTGTATGTGTTGGACTTATGTGTGTTGCTCATTTTCATGTTCATGTTCATAGACGTATCCCATTAACTCATTTGAGCCGGGGTTACAATAATGGATCCGTTGGTCTGGCAACCCACTTGGCATGCTTCGCGTGTAGCGCCTTGTGATTGAAAGCCTAAATGCCGAGGGCTTGGGTTACGTCGACCCCCATGTGCTTTAGTTCATTACTTGTTTGCTATACTCGTGTTCATTGATTTAACATTGATTCGCATGTTCAAGCTATGATCGTATAGCTATGTAAAACTATGATTACTCACCAACTATTCGTAGTTGACCTTTATTTTGTACATGTTGCAGGTTGCTATTTGATGTTGATGATCTTGTTGATGACACTATAGGATTGCATGCGGACCTAGTGTGACCTAATTAATCAAATTAATTGTATTTTAATGATGTTAAATGTTTGTATTGTAATATTATATTTATGTTATATGAAACGGGTTGATTAAGAATATCGCAACATTTAAATAGTGTTGTGTGCATCTGGACAATCATCGCGTCCCGACATCTTCCGTCGTCGGTTGGGGTGTGACACGCGCGCGCACACACATATATATATATTAGGAATCCTATTAAGTGAACCTAATACCTTAGCTTCATTTGAATTACACTATAGACTCGTTACACAAGTCGGCATTGGGAGCCAAATTAAAGTCTACCTAAAGATCTTAAATCATAACAACGTATTCAATTCCCTTCTAATACAATACAATGTTAGAAGCTCAACCCAACATGCAACTCTTATATGTAAGGATTGAAACACATGTTGCAATGATATGATAATGCTTGTTTATTAAATGTGTATTGGGGTAACTAGTTGATGGTAGATTGGTGTAATTAGGCTTAAAATTGGGTTATGAATTGTATTGGGTCGGGCTTAGGGTCATGAGTATATTGCTATAACTACTCGTGACCTCCTACTAGAATAGGTTAGTGATTTCGCAGAAGGCTAGGGGTGATAGAGAATTGGTTTGAAATTCTCTCTGGAAGGTTCATAGTATATGACGACTGTTTAATCTAATTGTATGCTTTGAGGTGATTCGTGTTTGTTTATCGTTTCTGTTTCATCTATTATTCTTGAATCACTCTAGTGTTTGGATTCCGCACATATACTAGAGATCATTGATATCGTGTTAGGACCGTTTTGATCCTTACAATTGGTACCAGGGCCAAGAAACTATGTTTCGTGGCTCTCGTGATATCTGATTCGAGAATTTTTTGCTGATCGAAGAAGGTTTGAAGGCTGCTCGAAGAGTGTTCTTAGGTTTTCGGAATTCTGGAAGTGATTTTGGACTGAAAATCATGTTGATTTTGGGTTGTTTGGGTGTGTTTTCATGTTTAAAGCTTGGTTTTCGTTCTTGATATTTAGTGGATTTCAAAATCTTCAGACTGGTGTTCTTTGCGTTCATAATTAATACTGGAAAAAGGGCTTGTTTGATCTTTGTTTTCGTGGGTCAATTGCTGATTTTTGTTAGAGATTTTTGGGATAGATTGGATTGATATCTTTTTCAAAGTCAAAAGATATCACAATCCCTAAAATTTTAGGATTGGATTTCGCTGGCTGATTTTGAAATTGTGTTCTCACAAAGGATTTTTCGTAACCCTTGGTTTTCATGTGAAAACATGTTTTCACTGGTTGGTTTTCGTTTTTGGGTTTTCACATTTGAGTTTCACAAGGGGTTTTCGGAATTGGGTTTTTGGAAAGGAGGTTTTTGAATTTCTTGTTTTTGCAAAGTTGGGTTTTCGATCACTGGTTTTCGGGATCAAAGGTGTTTTCTCATCTCTGGCTGTTTTTGGTTCCATTAGGGAGTTTTTGGTACTTTATGGTTGTTTTCGTAAATCCAAAGAGTTTTCACTAAAATAGTTGTATATGGAGTTGTGTTTAGAGCTACGGGGGCCCATAACCAGTCAAAACGTTCGTATCGTCGAGCCACACTGGGTTTAAATGCTCAAGAGGATTAAGAATTTATTTAGAGGGTCAAAATCTTCTTCTGAGACCTCCATTTTTGCGTTAAAAAATGTTTAGACTTCCTCAACTTTTATAGGTTTTCGATCTAGTTTTGAGTTTTCGACTTGCTTTTCTATGCTAACTTTGTGACAGATTCTCGTAGTTGAACTTTTGAAATAGACTCATCACACAATCTCACATGGTATCATTGGGACACAAAAGTTGGTTCAGACACTCGACCTTCGAGGTTTCTATCTGCAAATAACTTCCCAGAATGAAAATTTCGCTTCATCAACTATTTGAAATACGCCAATCACAAGAGTTAGAGATTTATCACAAGACGTCCATATGTAGATGGTACAAATGCTTTAAACGCAGAAGAAAAGTACACTGAGGTTGACTTAAACTCAATTCAATAGGTTGAAAGGGATTAGCAGCTTTGACCATGGCATTGTCCCCAGAGATTGCTCATGGCTTCAAACACGTCTGCTAAAGCTTAATGGGAAACTTTGATTCAGATGTGTGAGGGAAATAAGAAAATGAAAGAGAGCATTAATGACATGTTGAACTATTAATTTAACATGTTTCACTATGTCTTGGGAGAGCCTTTGGAGACCCAAATTCAAAGATTTATGAAGTTGATAACTGAAATGAAAGCTGTAGGTATAGTTTTGACAAATGATGAGATAAACAAGAAGTTACTCCATTCACTATCCAAGAATTGAAAACTCTAATGTGTCTCTAATTAAGAACACTAAGGATGTGTCTAAGCTCCCTTGCAGAGATGGATTCTATCATTAAGTCATTTGATATGAATGACAAGAAGCATGCAATGAATCATGCAAGAAGTCTAAGTACATCTGGTGTGGGAAACTCTAATTTTGTGTTTGTCTCTCAACTCTCTAATGGAAGCTACTCAACCTCTGTGTAATCTTTAAGTTGGGCTCCATCTGCTCATTCTCAAGCTCAGATCACTACAATGGACCATTTTTGTTAAATTATGAGGTTTTACATTTAGTTTCAATTCAATTATAATAACACTAATATTCTTGTGGTTCATTTTGTGAGGTTTATGTTGCTGGGCTGCTGCTGGGCTGATGAAGGAATTGGGCTGGAACTAGTGATGGGCTGCTGCTGGCCGCTGGCCAAGTGTAGATAGTTCGGGTATAAAAGCTGCTGCTTTGGGAGTTTAGGGTTATGAACCCTCATTTTTCTCATATAGCCGCTCTCACAATTTCTCTCAGTTTGCTCAGTTTTCTCTCGTTTCTTCGTATCAATTGTTCTCCTCTGATTGTAGATTCATCATCTGTAGATGAATCTAAAATAGGTCGTAGAGTAGAAATCGTTGTGGTTGAGAGTGACTTGTGTTAGATCATCTCTGGTTATGATCTAGATTTGTATCGCTGTTGTTTCTTCCAGTTCTTGGTTATAATCTTGACAACAATTTGGGTAATACATCTTCTAGTTTGGGTATCTCAAGCGTTGATTACCAGTTTTTGATATGGTATCAGAGCTAGGGTTTATTGACGGTCTCATCGGTTCCAGTTGTTCTTGGGTAACCGGTGGTCGCTTCCTGTCGTAATCGGTGTCTAGTTCTGTAGATCTGTTGATCTTGGGTTTGTAATCTCGAAACCCTAGCCCTCTGGAGGTTGAGATCTGGTGATCCGTAGAGCTGAACGACGAAGGACGAAGACCTCGTAACCCTAAGCGAAGGTTACGGGAACAAGGCTGAAGTCGTTGCCTGAGTCCGGTTTGTTCCTGCTAGTGGATTAGCTAGTCTGAATTCTGTAACCCTAAGTGAAGGCTACAGGTTCAGGCGATTTGGAAGGAACACCCTAACTTGGGCGCCCCTGGGTGAGATCTTTCCTTGACTCTCGTTCTTTTCTGTTTGTAGTGTAAATACAGTGCAGGACTGTTGATACCTGTTGTATGCAGTACCGGGGCAGACAATCCCGGTCTTGTGTGTTTTTTGGCTTGTGCATTCTTGTGTGTTGTAAGTTGCTGTGATTTATCTGCGCGTGCTTGTGTGTTTGTTTTGGTTTATCGTTGATTATCAACATGGCTGATGGGAGTAATCCTTTTGCCACTTTGATAAGCAAGATTGATGCTGGTGATCCTCTTTATCTGCATCCTAGTGATTCTAGTAACTTGACTATTATCAATATAAAACTTAAGGGTACTGAAAATTATAGGGTATGGTCAAATGCCATGAAACTTGCCTTAAAAGTAAAGAATAAGTATGGGTTTATTGATGGTACTTGTGTAATTTCAGAAGATGATGATGTACTAATAAACCAATGGGAAAGATGTAATTCTATTGTACTTACTTGGCTATTGAATTCTGTGAGTGAGGAATTATACTTGGGGCAAGTTTATTCTAGGTTGGCCTCTGATGTTTGGAAGGATTTAAAGGAAACCTATGATAAAGTTGATGGGTCTGTTGTGTTTAGTTTATAACAAAAGATTAACTCATTTTCTCAAAATGACATGTCTGTTTCTGAATATTATCATAAACTAACTGTTATGTGGAAAGATCTTGATCAAATTTTACAACTACCTGAGTGTACATGTAATGCTGCAAAACAGTTCAATGATTTCTCTCATCTTATAAAACTGATGCAATTCTTGATGGGTCTTAACAGTGAGTATCAATCTGTCATTTCAAACCCGTTAATTAAAGACAGTTTACCAACTATCAAAGAGGCTTTTGCTGTTATTTCTAGAGATGAGTCACATAGGAACTCTAGTAATAATGTCGTGAAAGGGCAAACAGTAGGGTTTGTTTCTAAAACAAATCAGTTTTCTGAAAATAAAAAGAAATTTGGTAAAGGGACAAACTCAAGTTTGAAATGTACTCATTGTGGTAAGACTGGACATACTATAGATAAGTGTTTTGAGTTGATTGGGTATCCTAGTTGGATGAAACCCAGGAATGGGCAGGGGAAGAAACCTGGGTTTTCTAATACTTTGTGTGATGAGAAAACTGTTTCTTCTCAAAGTCTGAATTCTTTGTCTCCAAAGCAGTTTTCTAAATTGTTGAATTTGTTGAGTGATAGGAATGGTGATTGCTCATCAAGTAATAATGTGTCAGGTAGGTTTTTTTGTTCAAGTGTATTTGGTAATAGACAATTCAGTTTTGCTAGTGGCCTGCATAATTGTAGCTCCATTACTTGGATTGTTGACTCAGGAGCAAACCATCACATGGTTATGTCTGATCAAAATTTGATTAACAAGGTTGATGTGTCTGATTTAAATATAAGGGTCAGACACCCAAATGGGACAAACGCTTTAGTAACAAAAATTGGTGATTTAAAACTTAATAATCTAGTTACTCTGTGTGATGTGTTTGTAATTCCTGATTACTGTGTTAATTTGTTGTCTGTTTACAAGTTGTCTAGGGATAGCAAATTAATAGTGTTTTTTGATGAATATAAATGTTATATTCAGGACTCTGTAACAAAGAAAGTCCTGGTGATTGGTGACCAAATTGATGGTTTGTATCTCTGTGATGGGTCTGACATGTCTGCTAAGGTGTGTAGTAGTAGTGTTACTGAATGTGACTTATGGCATGCTAGACTGGGTCATCCATCACAAGTGGTTGTGAATATTTTAAAAAAAGATTTGAAACTAAAGAAAACTGACAGTGTACTCCCTTGTGAAGTATGTCATAGGGCTAAACAACATAGAGAACCGTTTCCATTAAGTGATCATACATCTAAAGAAATTGGGGAACTTGTTCATTTGGATGTCTGGGGTCCGTACATGGTAACAAGTAAGGAAGGTTTTAAATTTTTCTTGACCATTGTGGATGATCATCCAAGGGCTGTCTGGGTTTATATGATGAAAAATAAAACAGAGGTTTTTCATAATATTAAGAGTTTTGTTAATCTAGTTAGGACACAATTTGGAAAATGTGTTAAGGTGTTTAGAAGTGATAATGGTACGGAATTTGTAAATAGAACTGTAAATGAGTTTTTTGTTTCAAATGGTATTGTTCATCAAACCACTTGTGCATATACCCCTCAACAGAATGGCATAGCTGAAAGAAAACATAGACACTTGTTAAATGTGGCAAGAGCTATGCTATTCCAAGGGGGTTTCCCACTTAGGTTTTGGTCTGAATGTGTCCTAACTGCTGCATATTTGATAAACAGGATTCCTTCGTCTGTGTTAAATGGAAAATCTCCGTATGAAGCTGTGTATGGTTTTAAGCCTGTTATTAGTCACCTTAGAATTGTAGGATGTCTCTGTTTTAGTACTGTGTTAAATAATCAAAATAAATTTTCAAGCAATGCTGAAAAATGTGTTTTAGTAGGATATTCAAATCAGAAAAAGGGATATAAGTTGTGGTCTCTTGACAACAACTTAATTCTTTTTTCAAGGGATGTAAAGTTTTATGAAAACATATTTCCATTTAAACAACAGAAAAACAAAACTGAACAACTATTTTGTGAAGACAATAGTTTAAACAACTTAAATTTTTTTGAGAAATTTGACACAGCTGATCTAGAGACTTCTAAGGGGACAGGTCCCAATGATGAGAACAATGGTAAAACAGATGGTTCTCATGGGACTCCGCCAACTGGTTTAGGGGATGGAACCATTTTAGGTAGGGTTGAGTCTCAGCAGCCTAGTAACACCACAGAAGATAGGGAATTGGGGACCCATCCAAATGGTGTTACTGTAGGCAGGGTTGATTCACAGCAACCTAGTGTAACTGAACCTACTCCAGAAGGGGCAGAGGGTGAGACCGCTGATGTAGACAATATTGAGGGAGTCAGTGACATTAATTCTGAGGGAATTTCAAGAATACATGAAATTAATCCTGTTCCTGTTAGAAGGTCTACTAGGCAGTCTGTATTTCCTACTAAATTGAATGATTTTATAGTTGAAGGGAAAGTGAAATATGGTCTTGAAAAAGTTGTGAACTATTCTAATTTGTCTGTTGATAATTTTTGTTTTATTTCTGAGCTGAATAAAAATTTTGAACCAAAATTTTATTACCAAGCTTGTAAAGACCCTAACTGGATTTCTGCAATGAATGAGGAAATTGAGGCATTACACAGAAATGATACTTGGGAGTTAGTAAATTTACCACCTGGTAGGAAAACCGTAGGTTGTAAATGGGTTTTAAGATTAAATATAAATCATCTGGAGAAATTGATAGATATAAGGCTACGTTAGTGGCTAAGGGTTATAGTCAAAAAGAAGGGGTGGATTTTCGTGAAACTTTCTCTCCTGTGGTCAAAATGGTAACTATTAGAACTGTGATTACTCTAGCTGTTCATAATAACTGGCCTTTATTTCAATTAGATATAAACAATGCTTTTTTGTACGGTGATTTGCATGAAGAAGTTTATATGTCTTTACCCGAGGGTTATTATTCCAAAGCTGAAACAAGAGTTTGTAAACTTAAAAAGTCTTTGTATGGACTTAAACAGGCTCCAAGAATGTGGAATGAGAAGTTAGTTGGAGTGTTAATTGAGTTGGGTTTTCAGCAGAGTAAATGTGATTACTCTTTGTTCATTAAGCAAACTGATTCTGTGTTTCTTGTGTTATTAGTGTATGTAGATGACATTATTGTAACTGGAAATGATGTTTCAGAGTTTGAAAAGTTAAAATCTTTATTAAAGACTAAATTTTTAATTAAGGATTTAGGAGAACTAAAATATTTCTTGGGAATTGAAGTTGTTAGAACTTCATCAGGTGTTTGTTTGTCCCAAAGGAAATATTGTTTAGAGCTTTTAGCTGAGTTTGGGTTAACTGGTGCTAAACCAGTCAGTGTACCCATTGAACAGAATTACGTCTTGTCTTCTATGTGTAAAGGTGATAGTAAAGTTCTTTCTAATATTACCGGTTATCAAAAACTAATAGGAAAGTTGATATATCTGTCCCATACAAGGACTGATATAGCCTATTCTGTGCATTTTTTGAGTCAATATATGCATTGTCCGAAGCAGGTCCATTTGAATATTGCTTTGAGACTGCTTAGATATCTAAAGAAGTGTCCAGGTTTAGGAATAAGGTTTGATAAGTCTGAAAAACTTGAACTTAAGGCTTTCTCTGATTCAGATTGGGGAAAGTGTTTGGATACTAGGAAATCTGTCACAGGTTATTGTGTTTTTCTGGGTCATTCTCTTGTTGCATGGAAAAGTAAGAAACAGTCAACTGTCTCTAGATCTTCTGCTGAAGCTGAGTATAGAGCGATGTGTACTGCAGCTTGTGATGTTATGTGGTTAATAAATTTGTTGCACGAATTAAATGTTAAAGTTTCTTTACCTGTAAATTTATTTTGTGACAATAATGCTGCTCGTTCGATAACCGTAAATCCTGTTTTTCACGAACGTACAAAACATTTTGAGTTGGATTTGTTTTTCTTACGAGAACAAATTGCAAGGGGTTGTATTAAGGCTGTTGGAGTAGATACTAAGGCTCCAGTAGCCGATATTTTTACAAAGGGTCTTTTTCCTGCGCAACATGATTTGTTTTGTCAACAATTGCAGTTGTATAATGTGTTTTCTTAATTGAATTGAGAGGGGGTGTTAAATTATGAGGTTTTACATTTAGTTTCAATTCAATTATAATAACACTAATATTCTTGTGGTTCATTTTGTGAGGTTTATGTTGCTGGGCTGCTGCTGGGCTGATGAAGGAATTGGGCTGGAGCTAGTGATGGGCTGCTGCTGGCCGCTGGCCAAGTGTAGATAGTTCGGGTATAAAAGCTGCTGCTTTGGGAGTTTAGGGTTATGAACCCTCATTTTTCTCATATAGCCGCTCTCACAATTTCTCTCAGTTTGCTCAGTTTTCTCTCGTTTCTTCGTATCGATTGTTCTCCTCTGATTGTAGATTCATCATCTGTAGATGAATCTAAAATAGGTCGTAGAGTAGAAATCGTTGTGGTTGAGAGTGACTTGTGTTAGATCATCTCTGGTTATGATCTAGATTTGTATCGCTGTTGTTTCTTCCAGTTCTTGGTTGTAATCTTGACAACAATTTGGGTAATACATCTTCTGGTTTTGGTATCTCAAGCGTTGATTACCAGTTTCTGATAATCTTCTTGAGTTGCGGATACAAAGGCTTAGGTTGTTCAACATTCTGGAGGCTATGACTAGAGAAGTCAACTAAGGGATCTGAGCATCAGCCATGCTCATGTTTTTCAGATCTCTAATGTTGATGATGCTGAGGAGCTGACAACAAATCATGCTTCCATGGTGGAGGTTGTTGCGTGTATGCTACATGAGTCTTCAAAATCTAAGGTAAAATCTACACCATGTTCTTCTGCTTGTATTAGATTCGTTGATGAATATAAAGTGGAAAATCAAGCTTTTCTAAAATAAATTGAAATTTTGAAGTTTTATAACAGTGACTTTAGAAAAACTGAAAAGTGTTATAAATAATAAAAATGATGCTTTAAAGAAAGACATTGCGGTTCTTCAAGAATAAATTTAACCTTATAAGTTTTCCTAAATCGAGTAAAATCGCTGACATTATTGTTGAAAGGCAAAAAGACATAAAAGATATTAGTGGGCTTGGGTTTGATAAAATTTCTCCTCCTTTCAACGATAACTATGTTAAGACACCTAATTTTGAGGAGCATCTGAAGAAAGAGGCATCGTGATGTATGGTAAGGAAGTTGAATCTTGTAACTTGTCTGTTAAATCTTCCAAATATTTTGACAACATATTTGCATACTCGTGGCATATAATACTCGTTATTGTTATTTTCTTTTTAGATTGTCCAACTAAAAATTATAAGTATTATACACAACCAAAGATTTAAATCTAAAAGGCATTTTCTCGCAATTAAAAGGGATACTCAACCATATGCAATTTTCAAAACCTACACACTATAATATATAAAAAATCAACAATATATCGTGGTTTACCGTAAAAGTAATAACTACACAAGATGCATATTTTTGAGATTTAACTCTCTATTTTTTTGAAGGTTGTGAGGATTCACAATTTTATAATTTGTTTGCCCTTTTCCATAATGTTAGTCTTTCTAATGATTGTGATAAATGGGTTTGGTGTTTTGATGATGAGGTGGAGTTCAAGATTGAATCTATCATAAAAGCCCATTTATTATCGAGTTCTGGATACTCCGACTAGATGGAATAATTTCGTTCCCATATTTTAGCTTGGAAAATTCTCCTCAATAGAATTCATACACGTTTTAATTTGAGCCTCAAAGGCATTGACATTCCTCAAATCTTGTGTCCAATTTGTGCGAATTGCGTTGAGGATGTTAATCATGTGTTTGGGCCGTGTCTTGTTGCTGTGAAGATTTAGAATCTTATTGCGTCGTGGTTGGATGTTGGTCGTACCCTTCCATTGGCGGCCTCGGCCAAATTGAATTTGATTGATGGTTCGAATTTGGTTAAGAAAAAAAAGACTATTATTGAAGCGATTTGTTTTACCGCTTGTTGGGTTATTTGGAACTTCAGGAATAAGACGATCGTTTATTCTTTGAAGATTCGAAACAGTGAATTATTTGATTCTATTGTTTACTGTTCTCCTATTATTTTTTTTTCTAATAGGAATAGTAGCTATTCTATTTCTTGGACCTAGGGGTTGTGAAATCCGGTCATGACGATGTAATCTTTTTGTTAGGTTGGATGCCATAGCCATCCCCGGTTCTTATTATATTTTCCCGCCGCTCCAAAAAAAAAAACTCTCTATTAAATGAATGTAACTAGATACACGACTGTCAGTTGGGTCTTGGTCTAGTAATAGGAGGCTTATACTTTTTTCATGGAGATCTCAGATTTAAACTTGAGCTAGAGTATTATATTGTAACTTGGACTCGTGAAGTAAAATATGAGTAATACAGTTTGTCGTAAAATTAAATAGATACATGATCTTGGTATTACGTATTATATTATAATACGTGTAACCTATCTCTTACATGATCATAAGTGTTGGAATTTTGGGAGAAAAACTAGTGGAAAATATGTTTTTTCACTTAGTGTGAAAACGAGCTTTTTACCAACTTTGAACTAAAGTAAAATACAGATAACATAGGTTGTTGTCTCTGTATTTTATGGTTTTGTGTAGTACGTTATGAGGGCTTTCCAATGCACTAAACCATGTCCAAATCCGAGCTCGTATGAATGAGATATCGAAGCTCAAAGTTGAGGTCTCGCAGCAGTGAAAGCTGCGAATTTTACAGAGAAAATGAAGTGGAACTTATCCCACATTGGTTGAAGGATGAAACAAAAAGTGGTTTATAAGGTGAGAACCTTACCAATTATTGTTTCCTTGAGTAAGACACATTCCTTGGACCCTGAGGGGTCTCCCCCTAACACTGCACTCGCACACGCGTGCGGTGGCGTGGGCGTATGAGGCGCAATGTGATGTTTTGATGGCGCATTTTGCACACTCACATCGCCGCTTGAGAGGCGCCTTATTGTTTTTTAACTTCAACCGGAAGTTAGTTTGGTTGAAGACCATGCGGATAGGATTAAGCGGACTGTGAGTTGAACCGGAAGAACAGATTAGTTCAGCCGGAAGATGGTTCAAGTGGACCTATGTGGTGTAGGCAGAACCGAGTTCAACCGGAAAATACTCCGGTTGAAGTTCGAGCGAATAGTTCAGCCGGAAGGTTGGTCCAGATACACGAGTTTAGCCGGAAACAGCCATGAAAACGCGTTTTGAGCTAATTAGGGTAATTCCGCGTTAATTAGAAATCAATTTGCATTAAAGAAGTTTAATGCAAAGTTTGATTATGAATTAACTTTGATTGCTCACCAAGGCTCCCCTCTACTATAAATACAGCCTCATTGGTTGATGCAACACACACGAGAATTCAAAGAATTCTTACACTCTCTAAATTCTCTTCTCCCTCTCTCAAGAACAAGCTTAAAGATCTCCATCCTGTTCGTCAGGATCTTCATCCTGTTTGTTAGGATCTTCAAGTTCTCGAAGGTAATTTCAGGCTTAGCATTATCCCGTCCGTACAATACGGTTTAGGCGATTGTACCATGGGAACAAAACGGGATCTTCGGTAGACCCGAAATTTGTTTTAAAGGACACGAGTTTTGACCCAAAGCCTTCGCCAAGGTTTCTTTGAATCTTTTTCTTTTTTCTTAAACTAATATCTAAAGATTTTTCTCAAACCATTTCTTTGACTTTAGACTAGCATTTTGTCATTTAAAACATTTTCTATAACTCTCTGTTACTATTTTTCTTTCACTCAAACCATTGTTATTTTATTTATAAGCATTTGTCAAGTTTTGTATTCTATTTCATTTGTATTGTAATTTCTCTTTATTTATTTTCCTTGTAATCTTTTATTCATTTCTTTGTATTGTACTTCAGTTTCCGTGTAACATTTTGTTATTTTCTTATAATTTGTAATAGGAGTAAATCAAGTTCATTTCAACAACTTATTGGTTATATAAGACAACACTACTTAGGACTTATTGGTCCTAACCGACCCTCATTGCCCTACTAAACACACCTTATTGGGCCATCATTGGTCCTAAACACAAATTATTGGTTATATACACACCTTAGTGGGACTCATTAGTCCCAACTAAACACACATTATTGGGCCATCATTGGTACTAAACACAACTTATTGGTTATATACACACCTTACTAGGATTTATTGGTCCTAACTGACCCTCATTGCCCTACTAAACACACCTTATTGCGCCATCATTGGTCCTAAACATAACTTATTGGTTATATACACACCTTAGTGGGACTCATTAGTCCCAACTAAACACACCATATTGGGCCATAATTGGTCGTAAACACAACTTATTGGTTATATAAACACCTTATTAGGACTCATTGGTGCCAACTAACCCTCATTGTCCTTAAACCCACTTTATTGTGCGATCATTGTTCCTAAACACAACGTATTGGTTATTTGCAAACATTAGTGGGACTCATTGGTCCCAACTAAACACACGTTATTGGGCCATAATTGGTCGTAAACACAACTTATTGGTTATATACACACTTTATTGGGACTCATTGGTCCCAACTGACCCTCATTGCCCTTAAACACACATTATTGGGCCATCATTGGTCCTAAACACAACTTATTGGTTATATAAGACACACCTTACTAGGACTTATTGGTCCCAACCGACCCTCATTGCCCTACTAAACACAACTTATTGGGCCATCATTGGTCCTAAACACAACTTATTGGTTATATACACACCTTAGTGGGACTCATTAGTCCCAACTAAACACACATTATTGGGCCATCATTGGTCCTAAACACAACTTATTGGTTATATACACACCTTACTAGGACTTATTGGTTCTACCCGACCCTCATTGCCCTACTAAACACACCTTATTGGGCCATCGTTGGTCCTAAACATAATTTATTAGTTATATACACACCTTAGTGGGACTCATTAGTCCCAACTAAACACACCATATTGGGCCATAATTGGTCGTAAACACAACTTATTGGTTATATAAACACCTTATTAGGACTCATTGGTGCCAACTAACCCTCATTGTCCCTAAACCCACTTTATTGTGCCATCATTGGTCCTAAACACAACGTATTGGTTATATGCACACATTAGTGGGACTCATTGGTCCCAACTAAACACACCTTATTGGGCCATAATTGGTCGTAAACACAACTTATTGGTTATATACACACTTTATTGGGACTCATTGGTCCCAACTGACCCTCATTGCCCTTAAACACACATTATTGGGCCATCATTGGTCCTAAACACAACTTATTGGTTATATAAGACACACCTTACTAGGGCTTATTGGTCCCAACCGACCCTCATTGCCCTACTAAACACTCCTTATAGGGCCATCATTGGTCCTAAACACAACTTATTGGTTATATACAAACGTTAGTGGGACTCATTAGTCCCAACTAAACACACCATATTGGGCCATAATTGGTCGTAAACACAACTTATTGGTTATATAAACACCTTATTAGGACTCATTGGTGCCAACTAACACTCATTGTCCATAAACCCACTTTATTGTGCGATCATTGGTCCTAAACACAACGTATTGGTTATATGCAAACATTAGTGGGACTCATTGGTCCTAACTAAACACACATTATTGGGCCATCATTGGTCCTAAAGACAACTTATTGGTTATATACACACCTTACTAGGACTTATTGGTCCTAACCGACCCTCATTGCCCTACTAAACACACCTTATTGCGCCATCATTGGTCCTAAACATAACTTATTGGTTATATACACACCTTAGTGGGACTCATTAGTCCCAACTAAACACACATTATTGGGCCATCATTGGTCCTAAAGACAACTTATTGGTTATATACACACCTTACTAGGACTTATTGGTCCTAACCGACCCTCATTGCCCTACTAAACACACCTTATTGCGCCATCATTGGTCCTAAACATAACTTATTGGTTATATACACACCTTAGTGGGACTCATTAGTCCCAACTAAACACACCATATTGGGCCATAATTGGTCGTAAACACAACTTATTGGTTATATAAACACCTTATTAGGACTCATTGTTGCCAACTAACCCTCATTGTCCCTAAACCCACTATATTGTGCCATCATTGGTCCTAAACACAACGTATTGGTTATATGCACACATTAGTGGGACTCATTGGTCCCAACTAAACACACCTTATTGGGCCATAATTGGTCGTAAACACAACTTATTGGTTATATACACACTTTATTGGGACTCGTTGGTCCCAACTGACCCTCATTGCCCTTAAACACACATTATTGGGCCATCATTGGTCCTAAACACAACTTATTGTTATATAAGACACACCTTACTAGGGCTTATTGGTCCCAACCGACCCTCATTGCCCTACTAAACACTCCTTATTGAGCCATCATTGGTCCTAAACACCACTTATTGGTTATATAAGACACACCTTACTAGGACTTATTGGTCCCAACCGACCCTCATTGCCCTACTAAACACAACTTATTGGGCCATCATTGGTCCTAAACACAACTTATTGGTTATATACACACCTTAGTGGGACTCATTAGTCCCAACTAAACACACATTATTGGGCCATCATTGGTCCTAAACACAACTTATTGGTTATATACACACCTTACTAGGACTTATTGGTTCTACCCGACCCTCATTGCCCTACTAAACACACCTTATTGCGCCATCATTGGTCCTAAACATAACTTATTGGTTATATACACACCTTAGTGGGACTCATTAGTCCCAACTAAACACACATTATTGGGCCATCATTGGTCCTAAAGACAACTTATTGGTTATATACACACCTTACTAGGACTTATTGGTCCTAACCGACCCTCATTGCCCTACTAAACACACCTTATTGCGCCATCATTGGTCCTAAACATAACTTATTGGTTATATACACACCTTAGTGGGACTCATTAGTCCCAACTAAACACACCATATTGGGCCATAATTGGTCGTAAACACAACTTATTGGTTATATAAACACCTTATTAGGACTCATTGTTGCCAACTAACCCTCATTGTCCCTAAACCCACTATATTGTGCCATCATTGGTCCTAAACACAACGTATTGGTTATATGCACACATTAGTGGGACTCATTGGTCCCAACTAAACACACCTTATTGGGCCATAATTGGTCGTAAACACAACTTATTGGTTATATACACACTTTATTGGGACTCGTTGGTCCCAACTGACCCTCATTGCCCTTAAACACACATTATTGGGCCATCATTGGTCCTAAACACAACTTATTGTTATATAAGACACACCTTACTAGGGCTTATTGGTCCCAACCGACCCTCATTGCCCTACTAAACACTCCTTATTGAGCCATCATTGGTCCTAAACACCACTTATTGGTTATATAAGACACACCTTACTAGGACTTATTGGTCCCAACCGACCCTCATTGCCCTACTAAACACAACTTATTGGGCCATCATTGGTCCTAAACACAACTTATTGGTTATATACACACCTTAGTGGGACTCATTAGTCCCAACTAAACACACATTATTGGGCCATCATTGGTCCTAAACACAACTTATTGGTTATATACACACCTTACTAGGACTTATTGGTTCTACCCGACCCTCATTGCCCTACTAAACACACCTTATTGGGCCATCGTTGGTCCTAAACATAATTTATTAGTTATATACACACCTTAGTGGGACTCATTAGTCCCAACTAAACACACATTATTGGGCCATCATTGGTACGTAAACACAACTTATTGGTTATATACACACCTTACTAGGACTTATTGGTCCTAACTGACCCTCATTGCCCTACTAAACACACCTTATTGCGCCATCATTGGTCCTAAACATAACTTATTGGTTATATACACACCTTAGTGGGACTCATTAGTCCCAACTAAACACACCATATTGGGCCATAATTGGTCGTAAACACAACTTATTGGTTATATAAACACCTTATTAGGACTCATTGGTGCCAACTAACCCTCATTGTCCTTAAACCCACTTTATTGTGCGATCATTGTTCCTAAACACAACGTATTGGTTATATGCAAACATTAGTGGGACTCATTGGTCCCAACTAAACACACGTTATTGGGCCATAATTGGTCGTAAACACAACTTATTGGTTATATACACACTTTATTGGGACTCATTGGTCCCAACTGACCCTCATTGCCCTTAAACACACATTATTGGGCCATCATTGGTCCTAAACACAACTTATTGGTTATATAAGACACACCTTACTAGGACTTATTGGTCCCAACCGACCCTCATTGCCCTACTAAACACACCTTATTGGGCCATCATTGGTCCTAAACACAACTTATTGGTTATATACACACCTTAGTGGGACTCATTAGTCCCAACTAAACACACATTATTGGGCCATCATTGGTCCTAAACACAACTTATTGGTTATATACACACCTTACTAGGACTTATTGGTCCTAACCGACCCTCATTGCCCTACTAAACACACCTTATTGCGCCATCATTGGTCCTAAACATAACTTATTGGTTATATACACACCTTAGTGGGACTCATTAGTCCCAACTAAACACACCATATTGGGCCATAATTGGTCGTAAACACAACTTATTGGTTATATAAACACCTTATTAGGACTCATTGGTGCCAACTAACCCTCATTGTCCCTAAACCCACTTTATTGTGCCATCATTGGTCCTAAACACAACGTATTGGTTATATGCACACATTAGTGGGACTCATTGGTCCCAACTAAACACACCTTATTGGGCCATAATTGGTCGTAAACACAACTTATTGGTTATATACACACTTTATTGGGACTCATTGGTCCCAACTGACCCTCATTGCCCTTAAACACACATTATTGGGCCATCATTGGTCCTAAACACAACTTATTGGTTATATAAGACACACCTTACTAGGGCTTATTGGTCCCAACCGACCCTCATTGCCCTACTAAACACTCCTTATAGGCCATCATTGGTCCTAAACACAACTTATTGGTTATATACAAACGCTTAGTGGGACTCATTAGTCCCAACTAAACACACCATATTGGGCCATAATTGGTCGTAAACACAACTTATTGGTTATATAAACACCTTATTAGGACTCATTGGTGCCAACTAACACTCATTGTCCATAAA
>JBCNJP010010920.1:0-19377 GCA_039602395.1 Deinandra increscens subsp. villosa
TATACATACCTTAGTGGGACTCATTAGTCCCAACTAAACACACATTATTGGGCCATCATTGGTCCTAAACACAGCTTATTGGTTATATACACACCTTGCTAGGACTTATTGGTCCTAACCGACCCTCATTGCCCTACTAAACACACCTTATTGGGCCATCATTGGTCCCAAACATAACTTATTGGTTATATACACACCTTAGTGGGACTCATTAGTCCCAACTAAACACACCATATTGGGCCATATTTGGTCGTAAACACAACTTATTGGTTATATAAACACCTTATTAGGACTCATTGGTGTCAACTAACCCTCATTGTCCCTAAACCCACTTTATTGTGCCATCATTGGTCCTAAACACAACGTATTGGTCATATACACACATTAGTGGGACTTATTGTTCCCAAATAAACACACCTTTTTGGGCCATGATTAGTCGTAAACACAACTTATTGGTTATATACACACTTTATTGGGACTCATTGGTCCCAACGGACCCTCATTGCCCTTAAACACACATTATTGGGCCATCATTGGTCCTAAACAAAACTTATTGGTTATATAAGACACATCTTACTAGGACTTATTGGTCCCAACCGACCCTCATTGCCCTACTAAACACACCTTATTGGGCCATGATTGGTCCTAAACACAACTTATTGGTTATATACATACCTTAGTGGGACTCATTAGTCCCAACTAAACACTCCTTATAGGGCCATCATTGGTCCTAAACACAACTTATTGGTTATATACACACCTTACTAGGACTTATTGGTTCTAACCGACACTCATTGCCCTACTAAACACACCTTATTGGGCCATCATTTGTCCTAAACATAATTTATTGGTTATATACACACACCTTAGTGGGACTCATTAGTCCCAACTAAACACACCATATTGGGTCATAATTGGTCGTAAACACAACTTATTGGTTATATAAACACCTTATTAGGACTCATTGGTGCCAACTAACACTCCTTGTCCCTAAACCCACTTTATTGTGCCATCATTGGTCCTAAACACAACGTATTGGTTATATGCACACATTAGTGGGACTCATTGGTCCCACCTAAACACACCTTATTGGGCCATAATTGGTCGTAAACACAACTTATTGGTAATATACACACTTTATTGGGACTCATTGGTCCCAACTGACCCTCATTGCCCTTAAACACACATTATTGGGCCATCATTGGTCATAAACACAACTTATTGGTTATATAAGACACACCTTACTAGGACTTATTGGTCCCAACCGACCCTCATTGCCCTACTAAACACTACTTATAGGGCCGTCATTGGTCCTAAACACAACTTATTGGTTATATACACACCTTAGTGGGACTCATTAGTCCCAACTAAACACACATTATTGGGCCATCATTGGTCCTAAACACAACTTATTGGTTATATACACACCTTGTAGGACTTATTGGTCCTAACCGACCCTCATTGCCCTACTAAACACACCTTATTGGGCCATCATTGGTCCTAAACATAACTTATTGGTTATATACACACCTTAGTGGGACTCATTAGTCCCAACTAAACACACCATATTGGGCAATATTTGGTCGTAAACACAACTTATTGGTTATATAAACACCTTATTAGGACTCATTGGTGCCAACTAACCCTCATTGTCCCTAAACCCACTTTATTGTGCCATCATTGGTCCTAAACACAACATATTGGTTATAGACACACATTAGTGGGACTCATTGGTCCCAACTAAACACACCTTATTGGGCCATAACTGGTCGCAAACACAACTTCTCGGTTATATACACACTTTATTGGGACTCATTGGTCCCAATGGACCCTCATTGCCCTTAAACACACATTATTGGGCCATCATTGGTCCTAAACACAACTTATTGGTTATATAAGACACACCTTACTAGGACTTATTGGTCCCAACGGACCCTCATTGCCCTTAAACACACATTATTGGGCCATCATTGGTCCTAAACACAACTTATTGGTTATATAAGACACACCTTACTAGGACTTATTGGTCCCAACCGACCCTCATTGCCCTACTAAACACTACTTATAGGGCCGTCATTGGTCCTAAACACAACTTATTGGTTATATACACACCTTAGTGGGACTCATTAGTCCCAACTAAACACACATTATTGGGCCATCATTGGTCCTAAACACAACTTATTGGTTATATACACACCTTGTAGGACTTATTGGTCCTAACCGACCCTCATTGCCCTACTAAACACACCTTATTGGGCCATCATTGGTCCTAAACATAACTTATTGGTTATATACACACCTTAGTGGGACTCATTAGTCCCAACTAAACACACCATATTGGGCAATATTTGGTCGTAAACACAACTTATTGGTTATATAAACACCTTATTAGGACTCATTGGTGCCAACTAACCCTCATTGTCCCTAAACCCACTTTATTGTGCCATCATTGGTCCTAAACACAACATATTGGTTATATACACACATTAGTGGGACTCATTGGTCCCAACTAAACACACCTTATTGGGCCATAACTTGTCGTAAACACAACTTATTGGTTATATACACACTTTATTGGGACTCATTGGTCCCAATGGACCCTCATTGCCCTTAAACACACATTATTGGGCCATCATTGGTCCTAAACACAACTTATTGGTTATATAAGACACACCTTACTAGGAATTATTGGTCCCAACGGACCCTCATTGCCCTTAAACACACATTATTGGGCCATCATTGGTCCTAAACACAACTTATTGGTTATATAAGACACACCTTACTAGGACTTATTGGTCCCACCAGACCCTCATTGCCCTACTAAACACTCCTTATAGGGCCATCATTGGTCCTAAACACTACTTATTGGTTATATACACACCTTAGTGGGACTCATTAGTCCCAACTAAACACACATTATTGGGCCATCGTTGGTCCTAAACACAACTTATTGGTTATATACACACCTTACTAGGACTTATTGGTGCCAACTAACCCTCATGGTCCCTAAAGCCGCTTTATTGTGCCATCATTAGTCCTAAACACAACGTATTGGTCATATACACACATTAGTGACACACCTTTTTGGGGCATAATTGGTCGTAAACACAACTTATTGGTTATATACACACTTTATTGGGACTCATTGGTCCCAACGGACCCTCATTGCCCTTAAACACACATTATTGGGCCATCATTGGTCCTAAACACAACTTATTGGTTATATAAGACACACCTTACTAGGACTTATTGGTCCCAACCGACCCTCATTGCCCTACTAAACACACCTTATTGGGCCATGATTGGTCATAAACACAACTTATTGGTTATATACACACCTTAGTGGGACTCATTAGTCTCAACTAAACACTCCTTATAGGGCCATCATTGGTCCTAAACACAACTTATTGGTTATATACACACCTTACTAGGACTTATTGGTTCTAACCGACCCTCATTGCCCTACTAAACACACCTTATTGGGCCATCATTGGTCCTAAACATAATTTATTGGTTATATACACACCTTAGTGGGACTCATTAATCCCAACTAAACACACCATATTGGGCCATAATTGGTCGTAAACACAACTTATTGGTTATATAAACACCTTATTAGGACTCATTGGTGCCAACTAACCCTCATTGTCCCTAAACCCACTTTATTGTGCCATCATTGGTCCTAAACACAATGTATTGGTTATATGCACACATTAGTGGGACTCATTGGTCCCACCTAAGCACACCTTATTGGGCCATAATTGGTTGTAAACACAACTTATTGGTTATATACACACTTTATTAGGACTCATTGGTCCCAACTAACCCTCATTGTCCCTTAAACCCACGTTATTGTGCCATCATTGGTCCTAAACACAACATATTGGTTATATACACACATTAGTGGGACTCATTGGTCCCAACTAAACACACCTTATTGGGCCATAACTTGTCGTAAACACAACTTATTGGTTATATACACACTTTATTGGGACTCATTGGTCCCAATGGACCCTCATTGCCCTTAAACACACATTATTGGGCCATCATTGGTCCTAAACACAACTTATTGGTTATATAAGACACACCTTACTAGGAATTATTGGTCCCAACGGACCCTCATTGCCCTTAAACACACATTATTGGGCCATCATTGGTCCTAAACACAACTTATTGGTTATATAAGACACACCTTACTAGGACTTATTGGTCCCACCAGACCCTCATTGCCCTACTAAACACTCCTTATAGGGCCATCATTGGTCCTAAACACTACTTATTGGTTATATACACACCTTAGTGGGACTCATTAGTCCCAACTAAACACACCATTATTGGGCCATCGTTGGTCCTAAACACAACTTATTGGTTATATACACACCTTACTAGGACTTATTGGTGCCAACTAACCCTCATGGTCCCTAAACCCGCTTTATTGTGCCATCATTAGTCCTAAACACAACGTATTGGTCATATACACACATTAGTGACACACCTTTTTGGGGCATAATTGGTCGTAAACACAACTTATTGGTTATATACACACTTTATTGGGACTCATTGGTCCCAACGGACCCTCATTGCCCTTAAACACACATTATTGGGCCATCATTGGTCCTAAACACAACTTATTGGTTATATAAGACACACCTTACTAGGACTTATTGGTCCCAACCGACCCTCATTGCCCTACTAAACACACCTTATTGGGCAATGATTGGTCATAAACACAACTTATTGGTTATATACACACCTTAGTGGGACTCATTAGTCTCAACTAAACACTCCTTATAGGGCCATCATTGGTCCTAAACACAACTTATTGGTTATATACACACCTTACTAGGACTTATTGGTTCTAACCGACCCTCATTGCCCTACTAAACACACCTTATTGGGCCATCATTGGTCCTAAACATAATTTATTGGTTATATACACACCTTAGTGGGACTCATTAATCCCAACTAAACACACCATATTGGGCCATAATTGGTCGTAAACACAACTTATTGGTTATATAAACACCTTATTAGGACTCATTGGTGCCAACTAACCCTCATTGTCCCTAAACCCACTTTATTGTGCCATCATTGGTCCTAAACACAATGTATTGGTTATATGCACACATTAGTGGGACTCATTGGTCCCACCTAAGCACACCTTATTGGGCCATAATTGGTTGTAAACACAACTTATTGGTTATATACACACTTTATTAGGACTCATTGGTCCCAACGGACCCTCATTGCCCTTAAACACACATTATTGGGCCATCATTGGTCCTAAACACAACTTATTGGTTATATAAGACACACCTTACTAAGACTTATTGGTCCCAACCGACCCTCATTGCCCTACTAAACACACCTTATTGGGCCATCATTGGTCCTAAACACAACTTATTGGTTATATACACACCTTAGTGGGACTCATTAGTCCCTACTAAACACACATTATTGGGCCATCATTGGTCCTAAACCCAACTTATTGGTTATATACATACCTTACTAGGACTTATTGGTTCTAACCGACCCTCATTGCCTTACTAAACACACTTTATTGGGCCATCATTGGTCCTAAACATAAATTATTGGTTATATACACACCTTTGTGGGACTCATTAGTCCCAACTAAACACACCATATTCGGCCATAATTGTTCGTAAACACAACTTATTGGTTATATAAACCCCTTATTAGGACTTATTGGTGCCAACTAACCCTCATTGTCCCTAAACCCACTTTATTGTGCCATCATTGGTCCTAAACACAACGTATTGGTTATATACACACATTAGTGGGACTCATTGGTCCCAACTAAACACACCTTATTGGGCCATAACTGGTCGTAAACACAACTTATTGGTTATATACACGCTTTATTGGGACTCATTGGTCCCAACTAACCCTCATTGCCCAAAAACACACATTATTGGGCCATCATTGGTCCTAAACACAACTTATTGGTTATATAAGACACACCTTACTAGGACTTATTGGTCCCAACCGACCCTCATTGCCATACTAAACACCCCTTATAGGGCCATCATTGGTCCTAAACACAACTTATTGGTTATATACACACCTTAGTGGGACTCATTAGTCCCAACTAAACACTCCTTATAGGGCCATCATTGGTCCTAAACACAACTTATTGGTTATATACACACCTTACTAGGACTTATTGGTTCTAACCGACCCTCATTGCCCTACTAAACACACCTTATTGGGCCATCATTGTTCCCAAACATAACTTATTGGTTATATACACACCTTAGTGGGACTCATTAGTCCCAACTAAACACACCATATTGGGCCATATTTGGTCGTAAACACAACTTATTGGTTATATAAACACCTTATTAGGACTCATTGGTGCCAACTAACCCTCATTGCCCTTAAACACACATTATTGGGCCATTATTGGTCCTAAACATAACTTATTGGTTATATAAGACACACCTTACTATGACTTATTGGTCCCAACCGACCCTCATTGCCCTACTAAACACTCCTTATAGGGCCATCATTGGTCCTAAACACAACTTATTGGTTATATACACACCTTAGTGGGACTCATTAGTCCCAACTAAACACTCCTTATAGGGCCATCATTGGTCCTAAACACAACTTATTGGTTATATACACACCTTACTAGGACTTATTGGTTCTAACCGACCCTCATTGCCCTACTAAACACACCTTATTGGGCCATCATTATTCCCAAACATAACTTATTGGTTATATACACACCTTAGTGGGACTCATTAGTCCCAACTAAACACACCATATTGGGCCATATTTGGTCGTAAACACAACTTATTGGTTATATAAACACCTTATTAGGACTCATTGGTGCCAACTAACCCTCATTGTCCCTAAACCCACTTTATTGTGCCATCATTGGTCCTAAACACAACGTATTGGTCATATACACACATTAGTGGGACTTATTGGTCCCAAATAAACACACCTTTTTGGGCCATGATTGGTCGTAAACACAACTTATTGGTTATATACACACTTTATTGGGACTCATTGGTCCCAACGGACCCTCATTGCCCTTAAACACACATTATTGGGCCATCATTGCTCCTAAACACAACTTATTGGTTATATAAGACACACCTTACTAGGACTTATTGGTCCCAACCGACCCTCATTGCCCAACTAAACACTCCTTATAGGGCCATCATTGGTCCTAAACACAACTTATTGGTTATATACACACCTTAGTGGGACTCATTAGTCCCAACTAAACACACATTATTGGGCCATCATTGGTCCTAAACACAACTTATTGGTTATATACACACCTTGCTAGGACTTAAAGTTCCTAACCGACCCTCATTGCCCTACTAAACACACCTTATTGGGCCATCATTGGTCCTAAACACAACTTATTGGTTATATAGACACCTTAGTGGGACTCATTAGTCCCAACTAAACACTCCTTATAGGGCCATTATTGGTCCTAAACACAACTTATTGCTTATATACACACCTTACTAGGACTTATTGGTTCTAACCGACCCTCATTGCCCTACTAAACACACCTTATTGGGCCATCATTGGTCCTAAACATAATTTATTGGTTATATACACACGTTATTGGGACTCATTAGTCCCAACTAAACACACATTATTGGGCCATCATTGGTTCAAAACACAACTTATTGGTTATATACACACCTTGCTAGGACTTATTGGTCCTAACCGACCCTCATTGCCCTACTAAACACACCTTATTGGGCCATCATTGGTCCTAAACACAACTTATTGGTTATATACACACCTTAGTGGGTCTCATTTGTCCCAACTAAACACACCATATTGGGCCATATTTGGTCGTAAACACAACTTATTGGTTATATAAACACCTTATTAGGACTCATTGGTGCCAACTAACCCTCATTGTCCCTAAACCCACTTTATTGTGCCATCATTGGTCCTAAACACAACGTATTGGTCATATACACACATTAGTGGGACTCAATGGTCCAAAATAAACACACCTTTTTGGGCCATAATTGGTCGTAAACACAACTTATTGGTTATATACACACTTTATTGGGACTCATTGGTCCCAACGGACCCTCATTGCCCTTAAACACACATTATTGGGCCATAATTGGTCCTAAACACAACTTATTGGTTATATAAGACACACCTTACTAGGACTTATTGGTCCCAACCGACCCTCGTTGCCCTACTAAACACTCCTTATAGGGCCATCATTGGTCCTTGTAACACCCGAGTTTCACTTTTAAGAAAATAACGTTTACATGTTAGCTTGAAATTTGGTCCCAGAAAACTTTTCAAAATAAAAATCCACTTAGCATCCAAATAACAATTTATACCATGATTATGGCTTTCTATATACTATTTAGCACCCATGTATCCTTACCGTACAAGGTTTAACATTATGCATATAAGATGTCATAGTGTAACCTTGTTTAGGCTCATCACCAATTACCTAGAGTTCAACTCTACTTAACATATTTCATATCTTTCCAACTTGAACAAGTTTAACGCTTTACTTGTCAAGTTGCATTAAACAAGGTTACACTATGACATCTTATATGCATAATGTTAAACCTTGTACGGTAAGGATACATGGGTGCTAAATAGTATATAGAAAGCCATAATCATGGTATAAATTGTTATTTGGATGCTAAGTGGATTTTATGAATCAATATGACGAGCTAAGTTTTAGTCGTTAGCTTAATGGTTTATATGAACCATAATAACTGTGAAATTGTATGAATTGTCTTGTAACGTAATCCTACACGTTATAGTATTGCAAATTTTAATGAATATAGGTACTTATGATTCAATAGTAATCTTGGCAATAAAATGCATACTTGTGCTTGCTAAATGACTCATAGGAGCCATGGTGAGCCAAAGGCTTGCATAAGGTTGCAAAAACATGTCACGGGCATTGATCTTGAATGGGGTTGTAGGAACCCCCAAGTAGTTATCAATGGTGTCTTATCGTTCACGTATGCAACCTTCACATCATTTAGGAGTGACACCACTTGACAACTCAACATGGCTTATACAATGCTCATAGCTTGCAGTAGGAACATGTATGTAAAACTTAGCTCGTCATATTGATTCATAAAATCCACTTAGCATCCAAATAACAATTTATACCATGATTATGGCTTTCTATATACTATTTAGCACCCATGTATCCTTACCGTACAAGGTTTAACATTATGCATATAAGATGTCATAGTGTAACCTTGTTTAGGCTCATCACCAATTACCTAGAGTTCAACTCTACCCCATGTTTAAGTGCAATTGGAACAACTGTGAGTAAGTGAAAGTGTTGGGTAAAGCTTAATGGGTCAAATGGGTTGGAAATACGAAACGAACCCGGTAAGTAGCTTGCTCGTATGAACCACATTATCTATGGTAATTTTGCTTAATGATAGGTGTGCAAGTTGCCTTGGAGGTTGGAGACATAATGGGAAAAGACCCAAATGAAAACTTGGGAAATCTAGTAGCAAAATGGAGAATTTGACCTGAAGCCACCGTAGCTTACTCTGGCCACCGTAGCTTACGCTGGCTTCAGCATGAAAACCCACCGTAGGCCAGTTTTTAGCCCCTTTCTTGTATTGTAATGCTTGTATATCGGTTCTAACGCATTAAACACTAACGGGTTAGTGGTACAAATGCAGGTAAACGTAAGATATAGATGGATTCTCCGAGTTGATCAAGAACCGAACGCTTGAAGGATGTTTCGTCATGAACTTTATTTTAAAATGGTGATAGTGTTAACCCCATATGAATATCCGCGTTGGAAACTTAAAAACCATACCTTTCGTTATATGTATGTTTAAACATTTGTTCATACACTAGCTACTCACAACTATGCCACAATATGCAAACTTTTACTCACCTGGATTCCCGATCAAGCTTGAACCGAACACTTTTCCCGTACCTCGAGCTCGGAGTTTGAGTTCAAGCACCTTTCGCGTTGAAGCCACCGTAGCTTACTCTGGCCACCGTAGCTTACGCTGGCTTCAGCATGAAAACCCACCGTAGGCCAGTTTTTGGCCACCGTAAGGCTCCTGGAGCCACCGTAAGCTACGATGGCGGCGTAGCTTACGGTGGACAGGTTTAAAAAGTGTCGTTTTTAGCCCCTTTCTTGTATTGTAATGCTTGTATATCGGTTCTAACGCATTAAACACTAACGGGTTAGTGGTACAAATGCAGGTAAACGTAAGATATAGATGGATTCTCCGAGTTGATCAAGAACCGAACGCTTGAAGGATGTTTCGTCATGAACTTTATTTTAAAATGGTGATAGTGTTAACCCCATATGAATATCCGCGTTGGAAACTTAAAAACCATACCTTTCGTTATATGTATGTTTAAACATTTGTTCATACACTAGCTACTCACAACTATGCCACAATATGCAAACTCATGTTTAAGTGCAATTGGAACAACTGTGAGTAAGTGAAAGTGTTGGGTAAAGCTTAATGGGTCAAATGGGTTGGAAATACGAAACGAACCCGGTAAGTAGCTTGCTCGTATGAACCACATTATCTATGGTAATTTTGCTTAATGATAGGTGTGCAAGTTGCCTTGGAGGTTGGAGACATAATGGGAAAAGACCCAAATGAAAACTTGGGAAATCTAGTAGCAAAATGGAGAATTTGACCTGAAGCCACCGTAGCTTACTCTGGCCACCGTAGCTTACGCTGGCTTCAGCATGAAAACCCACCGTAGGCCAGTTTTTGGCCACCGTAAGGCTCCTGGAGCCACCGTAAGCTACGGTGGCGGCGTAGCTTACGGTGGACAGGTTTAAAAAGTGTCGTTTTTAGCCCCTTTCTTGTATTGTAATGCTTGTATATCGGTTCTAACGCATTAAACACTAACGGGTTAGTGGTACAAATGCAGGTAAACGTAAGATATAGATGGATTCTCCGAGTTGATCAAGAACCGAACGCTTGAAGGATGTTTCGTCATGAACTTTATTTTAAAATGGTGATAGTGTTAACCCCATATGAATATCCGCGTTGGAAACTTAAAAACCATACCTTTCGTTATATGTATGTTTAAACACTGTAATATTTTGAAAAGTATTCTGGGACCAAATTTCAAGCTAACATGTAAACGTTATTTTCTTAAAAGTGAAACTCGGGTGTTACAGTCCTGAACACAAATTATTGGTTATATACACCCCTTAGTGGGACTCATTAGTACCAACTAAACACACATTATTGGGCCATCATTGGTCCTAAACACAACTTATTGGTTATATACACACCTTACTAGGACTTATTGGTCCTAACCGACCCTCATTGCCCTACTAAACACACCTTATTGGGCCATCATTGGTCCTAAACATAACTTATTGGTTATATACACACCTTAGTGGGACTCATTAGTCCCAACTAAACACACCATATTGGGCCATAATTGGTCGTAAACACAACTTATTGGTTATATAAACACCTTATTAGGACTCATTGGTCCCAACTGACCCTCATTGCCCTTAAACACACATTATTGGGCCATTATTGGTCCTAAACATAACTTATTGGTTATATAAGACACACCTTACTATGACTTATTGGTCCCAACCGACCCTCATTGCCCTACTAAACACTCCTTATAGGGCCATCATTGGTCCTAAACACAACTTATTGGTTATATACACACCTTAGTGGGACTCATTAGTCCCAACTAAACACTCCTTATAGGGCCATCATTGGTCCTAAACACAACTTATTGGTTATATACACACCTTACTAGGACTTATTGGTTCTAACCGACCCTCATTGCCCTACTAAACACACCTTATTGGGCCATCATTGTTCCCAAACATAACTTATTGGTTATATACACACCTTAGTGGGACTCATTAGTCCCAACTAAACACACCATATTGGGCCATATTTGGTCGTAAACACAACTTATTGGTTATATAAACACCTTATTAGGACTCATTGGTGCCAACTAACCCTCATTGTCCCTAAACCCACTTTATTGTGCCATCATTGGTCCTAAACACAACGTATTGGTCATATACACACATTAGTGGGACTTATTGGTCCCAAATAAACACACCTTTTTGGGCCATGATTGGTCGTAAACACAACTTATTGGTTATATACACACTTTATTGGGACTCATTGGTCCCAACGGACCCTCATTGCCCTTAAACACACATTATTGGGCCATCATTGGTCCTAAACACAACTTATTGGTTATATAAGACACACCTTACTAGGACTTATTGGTCCCAACCGACCCTCATTCCCCTACTAAACACACCTTATTGGGTCATGATTGGTCCTAAACACAACTTATTGGTTATATACATACCTTAGTGGGACTCATTAGTCCCAACTAAACACTCCTTATAGGGCCATCATTGGTCCTAAACACAACTTATTGGTTATATACACACCTTACTAGGACTTATTGGTTCTAACCGACCCTCATTGCCCTACTAAACACACCTTATTGGGCCATCATTGGTCCTAAACATAATTTATTGGTTATATACACACCTTAGTGGGACTCATTAGTCCCAACTAAACACACATTATTGGGCCATCATTGGTTCTAAACACAACTTATTGGTTATATACACACCTTGCTAGGACTTATTGGTCCTAACCGACCCTCATTGCCCTACTAAACACACCTTATTGGGCCATCATTGGTCCTAAACATAACTTATTGGTTATATACACACCTTAGTGGGTCTCATTAGTCCCAACTAAACACACCATATTGGGCCATATTTGGTCGTAAACATAACTTATTGGTTATATAAGCACCTTATTAGGACTCATTGGTGCCAACTAACCCTCATTGTCCCTAAACCCACTTTATTGTGCCATCATTGGTCCTAAACACAAAGTATTGGTTATATACACACATTAGTGGGACTCATTGGTCCCAACTAAACACACCTTATTGGGCCATAACTGGTCGTAAACACAACTTATTGGTTATATACACACTTTATTGGGACTCATTGGTCCCAACTGACCCTCATTGCCCTTAAACACACATTATTGGGCCATCATTGGTCCTAAACACAAATTATTGGTTATATAAGACACACCTTACTAGGACTTATTGGTCCCAACCGACCCTCATTGCCCTACTAAACACTCCTTATAGGGCCATCATTGGTCCTAAACACAACTTATTGGTTATATACACACCTTAGTGGGACTCATTAGTCCCAACTAAACACACATTATTGGGCCATCATTGGTCCTAAACACAACTTATTGGTTATATACACACCTTGCTAGGACTTATTGGTCCTAACCGACCCTCATTGCCCTACTAAACACACCTTATTGGGCCATCATTGGTCCTAAACACAACTTATTGGTTATATAGACACCTTAGTGGGACTCAATATTCCCAACTAAACAATCCTTATAGGGCCATCATTGGTCCTAAACACAACTTATTGCTTATATACACACCTTACTAGGACTTATTGGTTCTAACCGACCCTCATTGCCCTACTAAACACACCTTATTGGGCCATCATTGGTCCTAAACATAATTTATTGGTTATATACACACCTTAGTGGGACTCATTAGTCCCAACTAAACACACATTATTGGGCCATCATTGGTTCTAAACACAACTTATTGGTTATATACACACCTTGCTAGGACTTATTGGTCCTAACCACCCTCATTGCCCTACTAAACACACCTTATTGGGCCATCATTGGTCCTAAACATAACTTATTGGTTATATACACACCTTAGTGGGTCTCATTAGTGCCAACTAAACACACCATATTGGGCCATATTTGGTCGTAAACACAACTTATTGGTTATATAAACACCTTATTAGGACTCATTGGTGCCAACTAACCCTCATTGTCCCTAAACCCACTTTATTGTGCCATCATTGGTCCTAAACACAACGTATTGGTCATATACACACATTAGTGGGACTCAATGGTCCAAAATAAACACACCTTTTTGGGCCATAATTGGTCGTAAACACAACTTATTGGTTATATACACACTTTATTCGGACTCATTGGTCCCAACGGACCCTCATGCCCTTAAACACACATTATTGGGCCATAATTGGTCCTAAACACAACTTATTGGTTATATAAGACACACCTTACTAGGAATTATTGGTCCCAACCGACCCTCGTTGCCCTACTAAACACTCCTTATAGGGCCATCATTGGTCCTGAACACAAATTATTGGTTATATACACACCTTAGTGGGACTCATTAGTACCAACTAAACACACATTATTGGGCCATCATTGGTCCTAAACACAACTTATTGGTTATATACACACCTTACTAGGACTTATTGGTCCTAACCGACCCTCATTGCCCTACTAAACACACCTTATTGGGCCATCATTGGTCCTAAACATAACTTATTGGTTATATACACACCTTAGTGGGACTCATTAGTCCCAACTAAACACACCATATTGGGCCATAATTGGTCGTAAACACAACTTATTGGTTATATAAACACCTTATTAGGACTCATTGGTCCCAACTGACCCTCATTGCCCTTAAACACACATTATTGGGCCATTATTGGTCCTAAACATAACTTATTGGTTATATAAGACACACCTTACTATGACTTATTGGTCCCAACCGACCCTCATTGCCCTACTAAACACTCCTTATAGGGCCATCATTGGTCCTAAACATAACTTATTGGTTATATACACACCTTAGTGGGACTCATTAGTCCTAACTAAACACACCATATTGGGCCATATTTGGTCGTAAACATAACTTATTGGTTATATAAACACCTTATTAGGACTCATTGGTGCCAACTAACCCTCATTGTCCCTAAACCCACTTTATTGTGCCATCATTGGTCCTAAACACAAAGTATTGGTTATATACACACATTAGTGGGACTCATTGGTCCCAACTAAACACACCTTATTGGGCCATAACTGGTCGTAAACACAACTTATTGGTTATATACACACTTTATTGGGACTCATTGGTCCCAACTGACCCTCATTGCCCTTAAACACACATTATTGGGCCATCATTGGTCCTAAACACAACTTATTGGTTATATAAGACACACCTTACTAGGACTTATTGGTCCCAACCGACCCTCATTGCCCTACTAAACACTCCTTATAGGGCCATCATTGGTCCTAAACACAACTTATTGGTTATATACACACCTTAGTGGGACTCATTAGTCCCAACTAAACACACCATATTGGGCCATAATTTGTCGTAAACACAACTTATTGGTTATATAAACACCTTATTAGGACTCATTGGTGCCAACTAACCCTCATTTTCCCTAAACCCACTTTATTGTGCCATCATTGGTCCTAAACACAACTTATTGGTTATATAGACACCTTAGTGGGACTCATTAGTCACAACTAAACACTCCTTATAGGGCCATCATTGGTCCTAAACACAACTTATTGCTTATATACACACCTTACTAGGACTTATTGGTTCTAACCGACCCTCATTGCCCTACTAAACACACCTTATTGGGCCATCATTGGTCCTAAACATAATTTATTGGTTATATACACACCTTAGTGGGACTCATTAGTCCCAACTAAACACACATTATTGGGCCATCATTGGTTCTAAACACAACTTATTGGTTATATACACACCTTGCTAGGACTTATTGGTCCTAACCGACCCTCATTGCCCTACTAAACACACCTTATTGGGCCATCATTGGTCCTAAACATAACTTATTGGTTATATACACACCTTAGTGGGTCTCATTAGTCCCAACTAAACACACCATATTGGGCCATATTTGGTCGTAAACATAACTTATTGGTTATATAAACACCTTATTAGGACTCATTGGTGCCAACTAACACTCATTGTCCCTAAACCCACTTTATTGTGCCATAATTGGTCCTAAACACAAAGTATTTGTTATATACACACATTAGTGGGACTCATTGGTCCCAACTAAACACACCTTATTGGGCCATAACTGGTCGTAAGCACAACTTATTGGTTATATACACACTTTATTGGGACTCATTGGTCCCAACTGACCCTCATTGCCCTTAAACACACATTATTGGGCCATCATTGGTCCTAAACACAACTTATTGGTTATATAAGACACACCTTACTAGGACTTATTGGTCCCAACCGACCCTCATTGCCCTACTAAACACTCCTTATAGGGCCATCATTGGTCCTAAACACAACTTATTGGTTATATACACACCTTAGTGGGACTCATTAGTCCCAACTAAACACACATTATTGGGCCATCATTGGTCCTAAACACAACTTATTGGTTATATACACACCTTGCTAGGACTTATTGGTCCTAACCGACCCTCATTGCCCTACTAAACACACCTTATTGGGCCATCATTGGTCCTAAACACAACTTATTGGTTATATAGACACCTTAGTGGGACTCATTAGTCACAACTAAACACTCCTTATAGGGCCATCATTGGTCCTAAACACAACTTATTGGTTATATACACACCTTAGTGGGACTCATTAGTCCCAACTAAACACACATTATTGGGCCATCATTGGTCCTAAACACAACTTATTGGTTATATACACACCTTGTAGGACTTATTGGTCCTAACCGACCCTCAATTCCCTACTAAACACACCTTATTGGGGCATCATTGGTCCTAAACATAACTTATTGGTTATATACACACCTTAGTGGGACTCATTAGTCCTAACTAAACACACCATATTGGGCCATATTTGGTCGTAAACATAACTTATTGATTATATAAACACCTTATTAGGACTCATTGGTGCCAACTAACCCTCATTGTCCCTAAACCCACTTTATTGTGCCATCATTGGTCCTAAACACAAAGTATTGGTTATATACACACATTAGTGGGACTCATTGGTCCCAACTAAACACACCTTATTGGGCCATAACTGGTCGTAAACACAACTTATTGGTTATATACACACTTTATTGGGACTCATTGGTCCCAACTGACCCTCATTGCCCTTAAACACACATTATTGGGCCATCATTGGTCCTAAACACAACTTATTGGTTATATAAGACACACCTTACTAGGACTTATTGGTCCCAACCGACCCTCATTGCCCTACTAAACACTCCTTATAGGGCCATCATTGGTCCTAAACACAACTTATTGGTTATATACACACCTTAGTGGGACTCATTAGTCCCAACTAAACACACCATATTGGGCCATAATTTGTCGTAAACACAACTTATTGGTTATATAAACACCTTATTAGGACTCATTGGTGCCAACGAACCCTCATTTTCCCTAAACCCACTTTATTGTGCCATCATTGGTCCTAAACACAACTTATTGGTTATATAGACACCTTAGTGGGACTCATTAGTCACAACTAAACACTCCTTATAGGGCCATCATTGGTCCTAAACACAACTTATTGCTTATATACACACCTTACTAGGACTTATTGGTTCTAACCGACCCTCATTGCCCTACTAAACACACCTTATTGGGCCATCATTGGTCCTAAACATAATTTATTGGTTATATACACACCTTAGTGGGACTCATTAGTCCCAACTAAACACACATTATTGGGCCATCATTGGTTCTAAACACAACTTATTGGTTATATACACACCTTGCTAGGACTTATTGGTCCTAACCGACCCTCATTGCCCTACTAAACACACCTTATTGGGCCATCATTGGTCCTAAACATAACTTATTGGTTATATACACACCTTAGTGGGTCTCATTAGTCCCAACTAAACACACCATATTGGGCCATATTTGGTCGTAAACATAACTTATTGGTTATATAAACACCTTATTAGGACTCATTGGTGCCAACTAACACTCATTGTCCCTAAACCCACTTTATTGTGCCATAATTGGTCCTAAACACAAAGTATTTGTTATATACACACATTAGTGGGACTCATTGGTCCCAACTAAACACACCTTATTGGGCCATAACTGGTCGTAAGCACAACTTATTGGTTATATACACACTTTATTGGGACTCATTGGTCCCAACTGACCCTCATTGCCCTTAAACACACATTATTGGGCCATCATTGGTCCTAAACACAACTTATTGGTTATATAAGACACACCTTACTAGGACTTATTGGTCCCAACCGACCCTCATTGCCCTACTAAACACTCCTTATAGGGCCATCATTGGTCCTAAACACAACTTATTGGTTATATACACACCTTAGTGGGACTCATTAGTCCCAACTAAACACACATTATTGGGCCATCATTGGTCCTAAACACAACTTATTGGTTATATACACACCTTGCTAGGACTTATTGGTCCTAACCGACCCTCATTGCCCTACTAAACACACCTTATTGGGCCATCATTGGTCCTAAACACAACTTATTGGTTATATAGACACCTTAGTGGGACTCAATATTCCCAACTAAACAATCCTTATAGGGCCATCATTGGTCCTAAACACAACTTATTGCTTATATACACACCTTACTAGGACTTATTGGTTCTAACCGACCCTCATTGCCCTACTAAACACACCTTATTGGGCCATCATTGGTCCTAAACATAATTTATTGGTTATATACACACCTTAGTGGGACTCATTAGTCCCAACTAAACACACATTATCGGGCCATCATTGGTTCTAAACACAACTTATTGGTTATATACACACCTTGCTAGGACTTATTGGTCCTAACCACCCTCATTGCCCTACTAAACACACCTTATTGGGCCATCATTGGTCCTAAACATAACTTATTGGTTATATACACACCTTAGTGGGTCTCATTAGTGCCAACTAAACACACCATATTGGGCCATATTTGGTCGTAAACACAACTTATTGGTTATATAAACACCTTATTAGGACTCATTGGTGCCAACTAACCCTCATTGTCCCTAAACCCACTTTATTGTGCCATCATTGGTCCTAAACACAACGTATTGGTCATATACACACATTAGTGGGACTCAATGGTCCAAAATAAACACACCTTTTTGGGCCATAATTGGTCGTAAACACAACTTATTGGTTATATACACACTTTATTCGGACTCATTGGTCCCAACGGACCCTCATTGCCCTTAAACACACATTATTGGGCCATAATTGGTCCTAAACACAACTTATTGGTTATATAAGACACACCTTACTAGGAATTATTGGTCCCAACCGACCCTCGTTGCCCTACTAAACACTCCTTATAGGGCCATCATTGGTCCTGAACACAAATTATTGGTTATATACACACCTTAGTGGGACTCATTAGTACCAACTAAACACACATTATTGGGCCATCATTGGTCCTAAACACAACTTATTGGTTATATACACACCTTACTAGGACTTATTGGTCCTAACCGACCCTCATT
>JBCNJP010010921.1:0-19375 GCA_039602395.1 Deinandra increscens subsp. villosa
CTTCAGAGAAGGTACAAGTTAGGTGGGATATTTGAGGAGAATTGCTTCCCACTGCTTGGCCTGGCAAATTATTTTTGTCACAAAACGAGGAAATAGAATAACTCTCTCTCTTCTACAAGGAGGTAGCAGTTATTTTTCATGTTCTGCAGAAGGTAGTGAGAGAAGTTCATATCCAGTCCATGAATTAGAGCATGCATGACCATTTGTCTGTCATGGTCAGCAAGATGATGATTATTGACTCGGGAAGAAAAGCGTAGTTGAATTTGAGAGAAGAAGAATTGCCAGATGGGGGGAAGATGGAATTTGTTGGCCTGTTCTTCGTAAAAGTTTCCATCACACCCAATTTCAACAAAGGTTTCAATGACTTGGGCCCTGTTGAAGTGAATGGATTCATTTCTGTCATTCAGGCTGAGAATGGACTGAATGGAGTCCTCAGTGATTTCAAAGGAGAGGTGGTTGTAAGGGAATAATTAGTGGCTTGTGTATTAAATCACCTATTGGCGGATTATTTTGAAGGCCTATGTGATAGAATAGGTGAAAATTAGTTGGGTTATTGTTATATTGGGTCATTGGGCCATTTTAGACATGTTTGGGCTCAATTTAAAAGAGTTTAGAGGGAGTTTAGTGGGCCTGAGTGGTTAAATCCGGGAATTGACAATTAATTAGGGTTTTTAGGTTGTCTTGTTCTCTAAGTTGGAAAATCCCTATAAAAGGGAAGCCCTCCCCACATTATTAGGTTGCTATTTTTGGTGTTTTTTCTAGTAGGTGATTCACGAAATTCTCTTTAGAGGATTTCAACTTGTGTGTTGCAACCAAGGGTGTTTAATCAAGTTTTCTCTTTAATCGGTTTGTCTTTCCTAGTGTTTTCATATATTATTTGCATTGTTAATTCGTGTTCTTGAATCATCCATTGACACCGGATTCTGCACGGTGTTTGTGCTTGTGATATCGCGTTTGGATCGTTTTCGGGACTTACAATTGGTATCAGAGCTAAGAAACGCAAGGTTTCGAGGCTCTCGCGATATCTGATTCAAGTGTTTGGCAACTAACAGTTTGAGCTTTTGTGGTGATTTTCAGCATTTAGCACGATTCAGAAGTCTTTTGCAGGTTTAAACTAAAAAAACAGAAGCTTTCGAGACCATTTGTTCGTGAATCAGAGACTTTTCGAGCTAAGTGAGACTTTTCGATCCGGCTTTCTGGTCGAAAACCCTTTCCTGTCGCTTTCCTGTGATCGAAAAAGACCCCTCGTGTCTATTCGATCAGTTGTCTCTAGTCGGAAAGTCCCTTTTTGAGGCTTTTCGATCGGCCAAACAGCTTTTCGATCAGCCAACCAGCTTTTCGATCAGCCAACCAGCTTTTCGATCAGATACTGTGGCTAGTCCCTGTTCACTCTGATCGAAAAGTATACTTTTCGACCAGTCATAGGCTTTTCGATCGAGCCAAAACTCTTCCCGATCAAAAAGTCCACTTTTCGATCAAAAAGGTCACTTTCGATCAAAAAGTCCACTTTTCGATCAAAAAGTCCACTTTTCGATCAAAAAGTTCACTTTTCGATCAAAAAATCCAACTTTTCGATAAAAAAGTCCACTTTTCGATCAAAAAGTCATGGTTTCGATCAAAAAGTCATCTTTTCGATCAAAAAGTCCACTTTTCGATCAAGAACTCCACTTTTCGATCAAAAGTCCACTTTTCGATCAAAAGTCCACTTTTCGATCAAAAGTCCACTTTTCGATCAAAAGTCCACTTTTTGATCCATTCAGTTTTTTGATCGAAAACCCTCTTTTCGGTAATAATAAAATTAAAATAATAATAATAATAATAATAATAAAAACCTCATTTACGAACCTGACTTTCCGATCCTGTTGAGACTTTTTGATCCACCATTTTCAATCTGATCTGATCAAATTAATTCCCTTGTCATTCAATCAAAGACTTTCATGGCATCCTTTCTACCAGGTAATTCTGTATCTACCAGCAACAAAGAGGTATAATTTTTGCGTCAAATAAGTCTGAGTCTGGATTGAGCTTTGCTAAGTCTGATGTTTTTGACAAAACTTATGTTTGTGGTGCTTTTAATTTCGGTGTTTGTGATCCTAAACTTTCCATACCTTTGAGGAAAGTCAGGATTTTGAGAAAGGGTAAGGGACCACAAGTTACTGGTCCTAAGCCTACTGATGCTAATTTGGTTGGTTTGAATGATTGTCTGAATGTGTGTGCTAATGTTTGTGATAATATTAGTAATGCGCAGAATGGGTAGAATGTGCACGAGGCCAGACCACATGACTTTATCCAATATCCTGAGGTAATTCTGTGTATGACCAATTTGTGCCAGTACAGCGGGAGTATGTGCTAACAACTAGGCCCAATGGCAAAGTTATGTGGATCCACAAAAATTCCAAACCATCTTGGGTATCCACAGGGAAGAAATATTCCCAAGCTCCTGCATACCCAAAGAAACAGTCCTGCCACGTGTGTGGGTATCCGGGACATGTGGCAAGAAATTGTTTATATAGGCCATATGAACCCTACTACCCTAAAACTCATTTGCAAAACTACCAAGGGCAATCATATGGTGGCACAAACCACAAACCTGGCCACAGAAAGGTAAATTCTCAGCCAAAGGTACCTACAGGCTCAAAGGTATCTAAAGTGACCAAAGAGTCTGCACCTTCACACCCTAAGGTGCAGATACATGTACCTTCACAACCAAAGGTACATAAGGTGACCAAAAAGCCTGCATCTTTAATCCCCAAGGTGCAGAAGTCTGTACCCCTGCAACCAAAGGTACAGAAAGTTGACAAAAAGCCTAAGTCACCTCAACAACCAACCAAAACTGATTTCAAAGGTCATAAATTGAATAATTCGGTTAACAAATCTGTTGTTGCTTTAAAACCTATTTGGGTTCCCAAACATGACGGTCTTTCAGAAAATAATCAAGAGAGGTGGAATGTGATTTGATGGGCATCATTTCTTATCAAGAAGAGAAAGTCAACTTAATAAAGAGAGATTCTGAAAATGGCAAATGTCTTTTTAGATCATTTATTAAAAAAAAAACATGAAACGTGTTAAACAAAAAGTAAAAGACTCCCCATGGATCTGTGCAGGGTTGGGAGTCTTTTAGTTGATACAGATATTCTTCAGAAATTCCGAAAGATATCTGTTCAAGCTTTAAAAAAACTTTATTTGATTTTTGGAACCCATTTTTTGGGTTTTTTTGTTTGTTCTTTCAGCGATTTCTTTTCTTTTTATTTTTACAGACTTGGAAGATACACTCAAGGATTTGTTACATTTTGTCGAGTATATTTGTTTAATGTTGTAGTGTTTTCCAATTAGTTTTACCATTTCACTACACATGCAGTGCTTGTAAATGGTACTTCTCCAAAACTTTCAAGATTTCGACTTGAGAAGCTGGTTGACTCAGATTTGGTTTTGTTTGAGTCATCAGGGTTGGACTGAGTGTTATATGAAGTTTCAGAGACTAGACTGGACTTTTGTTTTTGTCATAGATGTCCAGTTGTGATTCATTTTGACTGCTGCTTTTTACAAAGACAGTCTCAGAGTTTTTTGTCCCTTGTACATACCCAATCCCTTGCCCATGATTTCTTGGTGTGTTTGTCATATTTTCAAGTTGATCATGAGCATTTATGAGACCGTTTATTTTCTTTGTTTCCATGTGCAACCTTTGATATAAGGTTGCACGTTCAGTCGCATAGTGATCAATTTTGGCTTTATTGCTCAAGTTTTGTGTTTCTAGTTGTCTTAATCTCAACAATTCTTTTTCTCTATCCCCTTTTAGTTGATGAAGTTCAAATAGGAGAGAGTTAATTTCTTCTTCAAAAGTTTTAAATTTGTTTTCATTTAGGAGTTTGTTTCTTTCAGAATTTTCTGGAAGAACTTTGTAATTTATGACATGTTATTGAATTGAAAGATTAAATCAGTGTGAGAGGATCTTACTTGTTTTCCATGTGAGGTTTCAGAAAGATCAGTTGAGAGAGATTCACCGTTTGTCATAAAATATTTGTTGGAATGACATTCTTCATATAATAATGACTCTGAGTCCCAGTTCTCAACTTCAGCCATTAATGCCTTTTCTTTCTGCATGGCCTGTTCATATTTCTTTTTGTAGTATGCAACATCTTTGAGTCTTTTGTTCTTGCATTCTGAGGCATAGTGGCTCATTGTTCCACATTTGAAGCACTTTATCTCACTCTTGTCAACTTTAGGTTTGTTGTATTCAGATGACTGTCTCTTGCCTTCTTAATTTTTGGAAAAATTGTTTCTGGTTGACCAGGAAGGATTCTTTTTGAATCTACCAAACTGTTTGGTCAGTAGTGCCAGTGATTTTTCAAATGACTCATTTTCTATTTCACTCTCAGAATATTCATTTTCTGAGTCACTTAATTCTTTCTGTTTTGAGTTGTTTGACTCTTGTTTGATATTTCTTTTCCTCTTTTCAGAGTAAAGAGCCAGTGGATCCAATTTGGATTTTGAGATGTCCAGTATTTCAGATTCTTGAGAGTCTAGAATATAGAAGAGATCATTTAAGTTTTTTTTCTTCTAAATCCAAAGTTTATTGAAGAGTCATGGTTAGACTTCTCCATTCATGAGGAAGACTTTTGATAAATTTGGTGTTTGTTTCCTCATTAGATTTAGAAACATTGAACTTTCTTAGATTGTTGATTATTGTGGCAAAACGATTGTAGGACATCCCATATGCCCTTGGCTAAGGTGTTGCAGTCAACTTGACAGAATATTTCATGAGGAAGAGCCATGATGAGGACTGTTTTTGCTCTGTCCTCATTTATTTCTTTGGTTTTGTCTTCGTCACTCCACCGTTTCCTTTCTTTAGGAATGGTGCGAACAGGCACACCAGTTGAGGTTTCAGTTTCTTTTATCTCAGGAATGTCAACTGTAGGGCAATGGGGTCCCTTGGCTATGCATTCCAACAGGGAGCTATCAACTTCTTTTAGGAAGTTGGTAATTTTGATTTTCCACTGTGGATATTCCTCCCTAGCAAGCATAGGGGGTTTTGCCAATGAGCCGAGTGATTTTCCATTGTTCCACCTTAAAGACATTTTTGAGAGAGTGTTAAAGAAAAGATGTTAAAGAGCAGGAACTTTGAATATGATTATTCAATCTGCTTTGATACAAATTGTTGGGTCCCGTGAGGGGCTGTTTAACAATGTTGGCACAATTTGATTTAAACAAGATAAAGAAGTTACGGAAAGTAAATCAAATTGGAAGACAACAATTGATAAAATGGTTATTCTGTATATCTCAAATGTAAATAATGGTTTACACGAGTTTATAGTATAACTATGTATCAACAGAAATAACTTTTATATGGGAGTGATGATGTAATTTCTTTGAGAAGATATGAAATTGTATGCTTGATGTCTTGCTTTGTTTGGTGAAGTTAGCTTGCAATTTATAGGAAGATGTAGCAAGTTGCATAGGATAAGGTGGTTGAGGACGGTTGAATTTGGAGTGTGTCAGAGTATATAGAGATAAATTGAGGATGTTCAATTTATCTCTTCTTCAACTGTCGTCAACTATTTTGATATTCAATGCCAAGTTGGTATTCAAATTGCTTGTTCTTCACGCAAAGGCTGAATTTGTTCTTCTCATAATTTTTATCTTCTGATAGTCCAGAACTCCTTCAGGACTTTTCTTTGAAGACTATTAATGCTTCCCATTAGAAGCCTTCTACATAAATGAGGATTTCTATAGAATTTGGTTTGTACATAATTACTTTGGAATTTCCGGAGTAGTTCTGTATGAATACAGAAATCTATATTTCGTACATATTTTCATATCCTTTCTCTTTTGAGGATATATCTTATCTTTTCTTCTAATACTTGACTGTTATCCGTTACATTTACATTGTGTTCTAACATTCTCTCTAAGTATCTCCTTGAGAGAGAAAAACATGCTTCAAACAATTTTAGTGATATAATTGTATAGCTATTTACATATGTGCGAACATAACACGTACTGCAAGTCCTTACAGTTTCCGACCGTTAATTTAGGAAAAAGCGAGGTGATATTGAGTAGTACTACTGGTTTGACAAACCCCACCCGCATTAGTCGCTCTAACTGGGATGTCGAACTGGTGTAACATTAGCCTAGACAGTTCACCATCGTGTGTGTTAGACGTGTTGGGAAGGCAATACAAACACATACCAGTCATGCTTCGGTTGCGAACCACATAGTGATAGCAATTATGGCCTAGCCAGCTACACATACAATTGTGATTACTTGGTACCAACATTGGTTTTTACATTGATTTCACATTATGCTAATTATCAACTCACTAGCCTTTGTGCTGACCCACATAGCATATTTCACGCAGGTCGTTGAAGTCCACACACGATAGGATGCAATGGTCTTGGCATATGTTTGTACTCTTTTGAAACATTAAACATATTTGAAACTCCTGGTTTACTTCACTTTGGGCACGTGTTTTGCACAACACTTTTAGTTTTGTTATTATGCTTCCGCCTTTGTTTAAACTATGTCAGTGTGTTTAAAACTATATTTTTGCATGGTTGGTATGACTAATGACTCAGATCCTGGTTTGTCACACGCCTCAAGGTTATACTCCGTAGGTGGTTTTTAGGGGGTGACATATAGTCCCAAACCTCTAAAACAAAGAAAAAATTTATGACATGTATAAGTAGATTATTAGTGAAACTTTATGTATGAAAAACTTACCATGTTTCCCGTCTGTATTTAATTGTTCCATTTTTTCACAACTACAATTGTAATCCTCGACTGTGGGAGACTCACACAAGATCTTCCACCAGTAAGAGAAACTCTCTCATTTGTCGCCTTAAAATTTCTCTTCTACTTTTTTGTTATATTCTCCTGGATATGCCACCTATATAAGTTTTTAGTAGCATCCAGGAAGACTATGTCACATGACACATGTATAAGTTTTTTGTAGCATCCGGGAAGACTATGTCACATGATTTCATCAAGCCTAGGTCCCTGTCTTTGACAATGACGCATGGCTCCATACACTTATGTAGCATATCTTTAATCTGCTCAAGAACCCATGTGAATTTCTCATATCGTTCCCTCGATATAAATGTGTGCACAATACAAAACGACTTCAATGTCGACGCCACACCAAAAGCTGAATAAACAGAATGTCGTACATGTTGGTTTGTACGTCGTGTCAATCAACATGATATGCGGGAAGGCAAGCCACGTTGTATAGGACATAGGATGACAAAAGAAACCCTCTTCCACGACATTAGTGGAGCATTCTCCACGGTGTAATACACGAACCCATTAGAATGCATAAAGTTTTCAAGTACCTACATTGGGTTCTCACCTATTTTATTTTCTTCCCTAATCTTCTTGTGGCTTTGTATATGTCCCTGATAACACATCTTCTTTTAGAAAACTGTTTTCGTACAGATGTAAGAATGTTACGTGGCTTCACGTGCTGCTAGAATAACAACACAACCAAATCAAATTCCTCGGCGTATAGTTTCCTAATATAGGCGTGCCCCTCCTCAAAGCCAACAGGATCGTGGTTGTGTGTCTCATCTATCACTTCCAACCTCCAACAATACTTTTTCCACTGTACCTCCCAATAAGTTTAAAGGGACAAGCCTTTTTTATGCTCCCGGTACACCTGACCGTGGCCCTGCTCTTATGTTCCCCACCAAGATTGTGTTGAAGGTCCACATCCTTTTTCCTCGACCATCGAACCACAACGGCACACCCATGGTCGCGTCTTAGCTTCTTAGCTCATTCCTCCAACTCCTCACGAGAATTAAAATCCTAAAAGAATTATAAGGTCAGACTTAAAACGTATTAAATAAATAAACAAATAAATAAATAAGTAAACAAAACAAATGATGTCATACTTTATCCATTTGATAGAAAACCATCGGCTTGCGTATGTAATCATCATTCGATACATCCTCCGTATTTGTATCGTTCCTTTTAAAATGTACAAAAGACTCACTATCTTGTGCGTCATTCTCATGGAGAGTATCCTGCACGTAATCTGGTTCTAGTTGTGACCAGTATAAGGGGTTGTCCGTAATCCGGTAATGTTTGTGATCGGTACGAGGGTTGACTGTAATGCGGTTCTAGTTGTAACCGGTATGGGGTTGTCCGTAATCCGGTTCTGCTAGTGACAGGTACGACGGTTGAGCATAATCCGGTAATGCTTTTGACTGGTACGGGTGTTTACCGTAGTCTGGTTCTGGTTGTAATGTGTATGAGGGTTGACCGTAATCCGGTTCAACTTGTGACCGGTACAAATGTTGACCCTCATATGTATTCAGCGGGTTTACTTTCCTCCCCCCACGAATGGTGACTCGCGTATACAAAGTACTCCTAAAAACGTAATGGTTAGATATTCTGGTTAAAAACTAACGCCTATTAAATTAAATAAAGAAATGTTTTGCCTGGTTCAAATTCGGCAAGGTCGACTCCTCATTCGAATCTGGAATCCTTGCCTCCTGATTCAAATTAGTCGAACTCGACATCGATGACGAATTAAACAGGCCTTAAACAAATAACTGATCGTCGATGGTGTGTGAATTGAAAATTGAACAAATGAACATATGAAATGGATTCATATAACTTATTTTTATATATCCATAAGTAATCAACCCGTAAATCCATTTTGTATTAAATGCGTACCCTATACAACCCATATTGCCTTGTACGGATCGTATGTGGCCATCTGACCATCGTATTAGCCAGATATACGTCATGTGACCATCGCATCTGTTGATACATAGTCCTGATCGTCATGTGAAGTATCGAATACAAGACAAAGACTCACAAGATAGCTGAGGTCCGAACTCATAGCGAACCTGGAGTTCGGACAGCTCCGAGCTTGTGGCCGAACTTGAGGTTCGGCCAGTCGTACTTCAGCCTTATAAATAGTTGCGTCTTGTGTTGTATTCAGAAATAGTCTGTGCTTCCGTGTCATATTCTCTAAGTGTACTCGGTGGTTCTCTCAGTGGTTAATACAAGTCTTTTGTATTTACTCTCTGCGTTTTACTTGTTTACATTGATTTCATATCGACTAAGTAGAAGATCCATACGCTCACGCACTTTCAAGTGGTATCAGAGCATTTGGTTTGCTCTACTAGTCGGAAATCACTGTTTTTCGGAGTTTTGAGTTCAAATTCATGTTTTTGCTAAAATGTCAATCATTTTTGAGTTCGTTTGAATGTTTCGGGTGTGCTTTTCTTTCAAAATTCATTCCTGAGTTGTTTCTATCGAGTTTACTTGAATTCCTGTCGAAAAATTCCATCAAAAACACTGAAAATCGAGAAAATGGCGTCGAGTAAAATCTGTCTCGTCTGAGGTTCGGACTCGTTCGGTCTAACCGCTCCGAACTCAAGGTTCGGAGAGAGTTCGGTGAGCATCCGGTGTTTCTTTGAGTTCGGTGAGAGAACGGTCCACATTCGGACAGAGTTCGGCCAGTGCTCGGTAATAGTTCGGTGTTGAATCTATTTGTTTGTCTGAAGGTCAGGTTCGGAAAGAGTTCGGCAAAACTTAGGTTCGGACAAAGTTCGGAGATAATTCGGAGGAGGTTCGGAGTGAAGAGTAACCAGTTTTCGAAAATGTCCGATTTTCAAGCGTTCGCAGCTATTCAAAATTCGGTTCAAGCAACGATGCAAACAATGATGAATTATGATAATGAAATCGGAACAAGTCAGAAAGTTCCCAAATTGCTAAAATTGGAAGATTATCATAGTTGGGTTAAATGTTTTGAAGCATTTGTCGATACAAATGACATTGATATGTGGTTAGCGTTCACTGAACAATATGTTTATCCTAAAGATGAAACTGGTGAACCTATTCTTCAAAGGAAAATGTCGTCTGAGCAAAAGAAAGCTTACCAAGCAGAGAAAAAGGCATATGGTACTTTAACGATGGCATTGCCTAAAGAGTTACTTCATCAATTTGCTGGTAACTACACATCAAAAAGTCTATGGGATGCTTTGGAGAAACGATGTGAAGGCAATGACCAATACAAGAAAAGTCGACAAAAGGTTTTGAAGAAAGAGTTTGACAGCTTTAAGCATTATCAGAATGAAACGATTCCCAATCTGATTGCAAGATTTGCTCATCTGATGAGTGAAATGCGTTTGGTGAATCTTACTAAAGAAGAGGTTGATATGAAAGAAAAGATTTTGGAAGCATTGCCTGAAAAATGGGAGAATTATGTAATGATGATTACTCATGATAAGGATTTTCCAGGATTGTCTTTCAATGATTTGGTTCAAAGAATTCAGTCTTGGGATATGGAATTAATGGTGAATAAATCACTTCCTACACAAATTCAGAATCCTGCAGTGTATCATGGTGAAAATGACTCTACAATGAATGCTGGGAAGACTACTAGTCTTAGTTCTGCTCCTCCTACAACATTTTTAGCAGGTAAGTCTGAAATTCCAAGTTATTCTTCTGCTGGTTGTACTGTGTCATTTCCAAGTTCTTCGGCTCAAAGTGCATTGTCTGTTCAAACTGTCAATGATTATAATGCGTTGATGTCTGCATTAGTATCTTCATACTTTGGTGTTATCACGGGTTCTGTGAGTAATGCTGAGTTAGCAAATGAAGATTACGATCAGATTGATTATGATCATTTGGAAGAAATGGATCTAAATTGGCAGTATGCAATGTTGGTTCGACGAACGAAGAAATTTTTCAACAGAACTGGAAAGAAGAGATTGAATCAGGAGGGTAAGATTGGATTGGACAAATCTAAGGTGAAATGTTATAAGTGTTCAGTTTATGGTCATTTTGCTCGAGAATGTCCAAGTTCTACAGAAAATAAATTGAAAACTGGTCAGCATGCACATTTAGTTTTTCATCCATCCGATACATCTGCAAAAGTTGATCACAAATCTGCTACTCTTGTTCATGATTGGACCAATAATTTTCCACATTCAAGTGAATTTGCATGGAATGCAGATACTGCAGCTAAGAAGAATCATACTCCAATTTCAATTGCTTTAACTGTTCGTCATGATGATGATGATAGTATTTTGACTGATTCTGATTCGTATTCAAGTGCATCTTTGGTTCAAGAAGATCAATCTAAAGTTTCTAATAGTTCAAAGGTTGAAGAATCTAAATGTTTTAAATGTGAAAAATTGATCCAGGAGATTGCAAGTTTTGAACAAAGTTGTCAAATTTCAACTGAAGAGATTGTGGTGCTTAAAAGAGAGTTAGAAGATTTTGAGAATCTTTTCCAGAAGAGTTATCCGGTTCAGCAGAAATATGAAGAAGCTACTGCTCTTATTGCTACAACTGCTGTTACTGTTGAAAAGCTTCAAAATAAGATCTCTATGCTGCAAGATGAGAATACTCTCTATCGAGACAAAAATGAGGTCTTGACTAAAGATGTTGAGATTTACAAAAAAAAAAAAAGTGTTCTTGAAGAATTATTTGCTGAATGTGAGATCAGAAAGTTACAAACTTATGAATATGATGATCTCAATGCAAAATTCATCAAGTCACAACAAGAAGTGTTTGAAGGTCTACAGAAGATTAATGATTTAAAATTGGAGATTTTGGAATTGAAAAGGCAAGTAAAGAATTGCAATTTGTCACCTACTATGCTGAATTTCTTATACAAGCAGGATCAGAGTTCAGAAAGTTCTGAAAAGGATGATGTTCACTTGGTTCCTCAACCAGTGGATTTAATTGAAGTTACTGCTGCTCAGTTTGATCCAAAAGATGAATTGCATGACTATTCCAAATTTGCCACTCTACCCAAGAAGAACAAGTTCAAGTCTAAAAAGAAGGAGAAGCCTTTGGGTGAAGCTCCAACATTTGTGTCAAAATCTGTTTTGTTGGAGAATGAGAAAGTGTTTGATAAGGTTGCTTCAAGTTCTTCATCTGCAACCGAAGAAGAAAAAGTTTTGGTTGAAAAGAACAAGTTGAAGGATATCAAAGCAAAATTCACTAGTGAAGCTAAAGCAAGAGAAGCTTCAGGTTCTTCAAATTCTTCAAAGGTTTCAGGTTTCAAACACAAAGGTTTGGGTTATCAAGTGAAGGAAGAACCAGTTCAAACCAAGAAACCAATGAAAATTGACAAGGCTGTTAAAGATAAAGGTGCAAAGAAATCACCATTTCAGAAGGAATTTTCTTGCTATTCTGGAAGATCGTCTTCTTCGAGAAGTCCATCTCCTAGGTATGATTCCTCTGATGATTTCTTTGATAATTTTGATTCTGAGCGTTCATCTGGTTTTTCAAAATCAAAACAATTTTTAAATGTGTTTACAGAAAGACTTTGTTATGTATGTCGTCAACCGGGACATCTCGCTGCTGAGTGTCCGACGACTGCATATATCCACAAAACTGCCAAATATGTGGATAACAAAGGTCAAATTTTTGATGAACCATGGTCTCCAAAGCGTAAATCAACTCGTAAATCGTCTTGGTCTAATCCAAGTACGTCGGTTGAATCTGATTCTGGTTCTGATCACAAATTGAAAATTTTACAATTGTGGAAACCAAGAGTTGTTTCCAAGGCCAACAAGGACTTTGTGGAAGACACCGGGCGACCCGACGCTGTTGAATCGGGTCGATCCCAATGCAACTAATGTTTTATTTGGTGTCAAGCAGGTGTTTCAGGAAGACCTTTCGGTGATTGAAAAATTGCTGATTGTGAAATATCTGTTCTCATTAAATTGAATTTCAAAATACATTTTGTTTTCAAAATACTAACCTGGACGTATTCGTGTTGGTTGATCAATTTCTTTTTTGTTTTTTACTCCGTCTCATTCTGAGGGGGAGTTTGTTTTTGCAAAAATACAAAAATAGTGTGTTGTTTTTCAAATCGTAAAAAAGAAAATATATAAATAGAGTTGTCATTTTTAGGGGGAGAAATTTGAAAAAGACAAAAACATTGAAAAATGAGAAATTGTATCCGACATGTTTGGGAAATGATAGTACATTGGCTGACATTGTCTGACTCATGGATAAAGTAGATGAACAAGCCATAAGACCATTTGATCGATGTGTAAGGTAGGCTCGGCAAATCAGAAAGTATTCAAATGTGATATACACTAAATCTGATGCTTGACCTAGTGGACAACATCTTGATGCATATTTCATGATATATCAAGAAAAAGATATTTGAAAAATAAAATGAGAAGTCACTGTGTATACATGTGTTCATTTTGCAAAGATTTAAACTTGTTTGATTTTCTTTATTTTTTCAAAGGATCGGACTTTCTCTGCGTGTCGAAAGACCGACCTGATTGTTGTTCGTTTGACGTTCTGCTTTATTTTCTTTGCTGTTTCGTATAACTCATCGGACTTTCTCTGCGTGTACGGGAGTACCGACCTGATTGTTGTTGGGTTATACAACTTCAACTTGTTTTATTTTCTTATTTTGTTAAATCCGAGGCCTTATCCGCGTATCGAAAGATCGACCTTAAGGTAGACGATTTAACATTCTTATTTCTTTTTGCATGAAACACAGTTGACTATTTCATGGTTACAATCATTGTGTGATTAAAATCATAAATGAAATCACAAAATGTGATAAGCAAAAACATATCTGAGTATGTCTGATAGTGTGGGGTACACTGGTCAATGTAAATTTAATAAATACCTTAACATATCCAGATGTTATGAGTATGATTGTGCCAGAGTTTAAATTTGGACAAATTATATCTGCAATCGGCATGGCTTATGTGTTACAATAATCGAAATTGAAGTGTAGTTCAGTATGTTATGATCAATATGATCCCAAGTCGTGATTTTTCTCACAAAAGACAAAAATAGTGTCTGATTCGGTATTGTTTTACCTTTCTTATTAGAAAATACCAAAAAGATTTTAGGTGTGTTTTGATATTAAAGTTTCTAAAAGCCAAAAAGATTTTGTTTCTGTTTTGTTTTCGATTGATCAACACGGAATACAAAATCAATTTCAAACTCAAAATTTCTTGGAGTCTCGAAGAGACATTTTGCGCCAAGATTATTTATGTTGGCCGGTTTCTATGTGGAAGAGAACATCACAACTTCAAGTCTTCTGAAGTTTGGTGATAAAGAGATTACACACGATGCAATATCAAGTATTCAAGATTAAGCTCATCTTCTAGATCGAGGAAGAGTTTGATTATAGATACAAGATACAAGTTTGAATAGAGAAGATGATACTGCACATGCCGAGGGGGAGTTTGTTGATACATAGTCCTGATCGTCATGTGAAGTATCGAATACAAGACAAAGACTCACAAGATAGCTGAGGTCCGAACTCATAGCGAACCTGGAGTTCGGACAGCTCCGAGCTTGTGGCCGAACTTGAGGTTCGGCTAGTCGTATTTCAGCCTTATAAATAGTTGCGTCTTGTGTTGTATTCAGAAATAGTCTGTGCTTCCGTGTCATATTCTCTAAGTGTACTCTGTGGTTCTCTCAGTGGTTAATACAAGTCTTTTGTATTTACTCTCTGCGTTTTACTTGTTTACATTGATTTCATATCGACTAAGTAGAAGATCCATACGCTCACGCACTTTCAGCATCATCACTAGAGATTCTATGTCGGTGTACTACGAAACCTTATATGACCCAGATGGGCCTATCCGAGTCATATGACAACCAAAGGTTTTCTGTTTGGGGTACTACAAAATCCTAATACATCACGTATAGGTCTATACGTGGCGTATTGAGGTGCAAAAAGTTCCTGATTTAGGTTCACTTATTGTGTTTAGTGACATGTTCTGTTCCAAAGGGTTGCTTGGTGTTTATCTGCTTAGATGTCCTAAGTATTTGTTTACTTATATTGCTTGTTTATCTACTTAATCGTCCCGGGTAGGTTCATCACTTATTGCTTATTTTGGGATGTATACGAGTTTTCTAAATGATTTATTGGTAATTAGGTGTTGTGTTAGATTGCATTTCTTGTTGTATGATATTCATTGGGGTTGGTCTATCTGTAAGTCATTGAAACTGACCGGGGTAACATGGTCTCAAGGCATATATGTGTTTAGACAGATCTGACTAGATGGTTTTGTCCCATACAATGGACGTTTGCACATGTTTTTGTTAAGTTATATGATATATATATATATGCTAGCATGTGTGATAAGTGGGCCACGGTGTAAGTCCCGAAAACGGTTCTTAACACGAGATCACTACTCGATTGAGTGTGCGGAATCCAGTCAATCGAGTGATTCAAGATGCGAGAAATAGAAATTGATGAACACAATAATTAAACAATAAAACTTGGAACGAAGTGCACACGATTAACAATCGTCTGGTACACAGATTCAATAGAAGCCGAAAAGCCCCCTTGAGTCTCTCTCAATTGACTAGCCCCTAATATGAGTATTAGGATCTGTTTATATAGATAAACAAATCCTAAACCTAATTTTCGGATTTTACTATACATGCCCATTAAACTCCCCTTAAACTCTATCTAATTGGGCCCATACATGTCCAAAATGGCTCAATGACCTAATACAATGAAAACCCAACTATTTTACATCTATTCTATCACATAGGCCTTCAAATAGTCCGCCAGATGGTGATTTAATACACAAGCCACAAATTATTCCCTTACACACGCTCATGTCGGGACATCGATGCACGAGACTTGACTTTCATGAACTGTAGATATTAACACGCACATACTAATATGATGTTTTCGAGTCACTGGCCACAACTAACCAACAACATAGCTGTTGACGTTTTAACTCGTACGCACGTAATTGAAGGCAAGTTAGCTGTTACCAGAGCTTATGGGACAGGAAAGTTTAAGGCAATGTTTTTGAAAGACTCGGCATTAGGTGGAAAATTAAAATAGATACTATGTTTACATATGGATCCCTACGTCGTTACATTCCATTTAGGATTAGGAATAGGCATAAAATATCTTATTTTTGGGCACAGGTTTTGGCGGTAAAAAAAAGGACTCAAGTAGGGGTTTATAACAAACAACCTATGCATTATGTTATCATTTCTAATAGGACGACCCATTAATCCAAATAGTAGAGGACTATAAATGGGTCAATTTTTCTGATCTCCTTTGAAATTAGGAATAGATGGATTGTTTTCAAATTGTTTATAGGACCATTTTAGAGTTATCAATATATCCTATCTATTCTATTAAAAATACAGATTGATAACCAATTTTAATAGTTGAATTTGTATCTCTTGTTTGTATAGATAACTTAATCTAAATATATTCAATAACTATTTTTTTCTTATATTTATATATTTTAGAATGTTAAAACACATCTTTCTTTTGTGAATCGATTCCATATTGAAGAAAGAATCAAATATTCATTGATCAAAGCATTCACGCATAATTTGATAGATCTTTTGAAGAACTAATTAATCGGACGAGAATAAAGATAGAGTCCCGTTCTACATGTCAATACCGGCAACAATGAAAATATACTTATCAGTTTTATTATAATGGAAATTGAGAAGGATTTTTGATTCAAAAGAATCAATTAAGTATTTCTCAATTTGGGAGGTTGTGTTGTAATGCTTACTCTCAAACTTTTCGTTTACACATTAGTAATATTCTTTGTTTCTCTCTTCATCTTTGGATTCCTATCCAATGATCTAGGATGTAATCCTGGACGTTAAGAATAAAATAAAATTTTGTTTTTTCTTGCTTTATTTTTCTTGTATTATTTTATAATTTTTTTAATATTATATTTTAGGTATTCCACAATTTATTTAGGGAAAAAAAGAAACATAGGTTTACTAAAATTTAAATAAAAAAATAGAAAGTCGTCAACGGAAACGGAAAGAGAGGGATTCGAACCCTCGATACGAATAACTCGTACAATGGATTAGCAATCTGCCGCTTTCGTCGAGTCAGCCATCTCTCCCAATTGAAAAAGATCATTACTATGTTACATTACACATCAAGTAAGGATTAAAGAAAGTATATCTTTCACATTCTTTATCGTTATTATATAATTAGCAATTCCATTTAGATGATCGAAAGATCCAAATAGAAAGATAAATAAAGAATACCATCTTGCTTTTACTTTGTTCGAAGTGCCCTTCGGCCCTGGCCCGGTCAATACCCAGCCGGGCCTTTTTTTGTTCCAAAACATTCCCTTTCTTTTTTATTTATAGGCAACATACTCTAAATAGCCAGTTGTGTATCTGTGTAACAATTTTCTTTTGTGGTCCTTCTCCTTCCCTCTCTTTAAACTCGGATTCGTCTTTTTCATAGATAAATCTCTGATCAAGGATAGAACAAGATCCTTTTTGCATCATATCTAAGGAATTCCTTGGTTCGGGTCGAAGAAGCAATGTAACTCGATCCTTATCAAATTGACTGCATATCCATGAGGATCCCACCAGAGCGCCTTCCACTTCTAATAGGCCACAAACAATAATTGGTGGTGTATTAGCAGATGATATATATATATATATATATATATATATATATATATATAGTGAAAAGTTGTGATCTAATGGTTGTGATTAATTTCATTTTTTCTCTTTTTCTTTTGTCTCATTATTCAGAAAATTTCACATGTGAAAAAGAGTCATTTCACATACGAAAGTGTCTACAATATATATATATATATATATATATATATATATATATATATATATATATAGGTTGGCGATGCATTGCTACTAGAAATCAAGATATTGGGGTTGGACTTGTCATTAGATTCATAACTTTTAGAGCACAATCAATCGATATTCTAACCCCTTTACTTGTAGGAGTACATCTTGGATTTGTCAATTATGTTATGGCTGGAGTCCAGCTCATGACGACCTGGTCGAATTGGGAGAAGTTGTAGGTATTATTTCAGGTCAATCTATTGGAGAACCGGGCACTCAATTAACATTAAGAACTTTTCATACTGGCGGAGTATTCACAGGGGGTACTGCAGAAGATGTGCGAGCCCTTTTTTTATTCACATCGGAGTTCTTTCACAGAGACTTGCCATGCTAAGGAAGAGGGGGGGGGGGGGAACAGGAACACTTGGAGAGCGCGGTACAAGGGAGAGTTGTATGCTGCGTTCGGGAAGGATGAATCGCTCCCGAAAATGAATCTATTGATTCTCTCCCAATTGGTTGGACCGCAGGTGCGATGATTTACTTCACAGGCGAGGTCTCTGGTTCACGTCCAGGATGGCCCAGCTGTGCCAGGGAAAAGAATAGTAGAAGCCACCTTAAAGTTCATAGGACTAAAAGAGATTTTTTATGGTCTTAAACTTGTCTAGTTTAAATAAGCCTTTGTTAAATCCGGGACTGTTTCTAATAACACTTGGTAGACCTTGTACTTGTTTTAGAGTTTTAAAAATCTAAGTGATCACTACGCCAAAATTCACCTTTGGCCACGGAAAAAAACCGTGACCAAAGGTGTTTGGTCACGTTTTTTTTTTTCATTCCAATCGACACCAAAGGTCCCGTCACCTTATGTATCCTACGGCCACGTTACAATATCAGTGGCTGAAGCCACCTAGAAGCGTGGCTAAAGGGTTCCAATATTTGTTGTTGTAATCAAACAATTCTTCCGGAAAGCGTGGCTAAAGGGTCCCAACAGCCACATGTGTTTGTTTAACGTGGCCTTTGGTATTATATGGTCACGTATATTTGTGTTTTAGCCACATATGTTATAAAAAATGTGGCCAAATGGGTTGCTGAAATCATACATTTTGTCCCAATAAGCGTGGCCAAAGGGTGGCAACGACCACGTTATAATATCAAAAGCGTCGCCTTTGGTATTATATGGTCACGTATATTTGTGTTTTAGCCACATATGTTATAAAAAAACGTGGCCAAATGGGTTGCTGAAATCATACATTTAGTCCCAATAAGCGTGGCCAAAGGGTGGCAACGGCCACGTTATAATATGAAAAGTGTGGCCTTTGGTATTATATGGTCACGTATATTTGTGTTTTAGCCACATATGTTATAAAAAAACGTGGCCAAATGAGTTGCTGAAATCATACATTTTGTCCCAATATGCGTGGCCAAAGGGTGGCAACGACCACATTAAAATATAAAAAGTGTGGCCTTTAGTATTATATGGTCACGTATATTTGTGTTTTAGCCACATATATATGGAAAAAGAAAGTGGCCAAAGGGTAGTTGAAATCAGATATTTTGTCCCAATACGCGTGGCCAAATGGTGGCAAAGGCCACGTGAAAATATAAAAAGTGTGGCCTTTGGTATTATATGGTCACGTATATTTCTGTTTTAGCCACATATGTTTGAAAAAAAAAAGTGGCCAAAGGGTAGTTTATGTTGGACTCGGTCTGCCCAAGACACATACTAGATTGATGTGGCTAGTACGTTATGATCCAAGACGGGTCATACCCAATAACGAGCTAGACAAACACCCAATGGATATTTATTTAGATATGATCAATTAAATAAATATCACCT